>JAAEAF010004930.1:0-76959 GCA_011037195.1 Triatoma infestans
TTGTATATGTAGTTGATGTACCATGTTTAAAGAAAATCCTTGGAGCCATCTTTGAGAAAAACGCAAAAAAGTAAAAAAGTCAACTAGTAAAGTGGTACTTCCGGTTGAGGAATTTTGACAGATAACGCACAGTCAGATCGCATGGTGATACCTAAACGGAATATTAAGTTTCAGTTTTCTACGGTTTTTCGTTTTTGAGCTATGCTGTTCACATACACACCACACACACACAGACACACACACACAAACCATTTGCTAAAAACCACTTTTTTGGACTCAGGGGACCTCAAAACGGATATTTCCGGTGGAAAACTCGATATCGACATTTGACACGATTACAAATACTTCCTCTTACTAGGAGTAAGAGATAGTAAAAAAAGTTTGAAGAAAATATCTCAAAAATGAAAAGTCGCAGGAACCTCAAAAGATACTACTACGTCTACTACCATCGCATCTAACATGAAGGTTACATAAAGGTTACAGGCAAAATCCATCAACCGGATGTGCGAGATTATTGGATTTTTTTTTTTCAGTTTTTCGCAATTTTCTCGAAAATGGCTGAAACGATTTTTTTTTTTACAAACACACAGACAGCGATGCGATAGGGCGCGACGTGACATATAAACACATAGAGAGCGATAGGGCGCGGTGCGACTTGGAACTAGAACCAATAAGGGTAGCCAGTTTGCATTATGGCGCAGTAATTTACTTTTGTGTGGCAATCCTTTATTTAAATTAGAAACTTTGCAATGTGGTGTTCAAAGGGAATGGATAAATAAGGTATGTGATGGGAGGGGAAGTGTACGGAGAGTACCACCATTTATTTCCCATATTAAGGAGGCATAAGGAACTTATTAGTCCTCTTTCCTGTGCTGTATGTGTTTTGATTGCCAAATCGGTTCTCGTGAAAAAACTTCATTAATTAATAACTCACCATCCATCTCGGCTACTGCTGTCTCTTCACTGCTGTCTCTTCTAGTCACTTGTAAAAATCAAATTGATTTGTTTCAGAGGTTGTCACGCCAGATTGCATCGCGTCGCTTCGCTTCGCCTCGCGGTCTGTGTATTTTATGCCATATGTTCACATGTATTTGATAGCTTCGCTCATAGTAGCGTCGCATCCTGTCTGTGTGTTTGTACCCTTAGTTTTCAGGAATGTTACATGAGAAATATTACAATATTCTAAAATTGCAAAGGAAGTGATCTTTCTAGAAATTCTAGGAACTTCTAAATAGTTAATTATGAATATAAATGCTGCGTTTAAAAGTACAGTGTTTGTAAATTATGGTCAGAAAAAACTCGTACGACATACCGTTTATGGTAGTGATTGTAACTAATGTAACGCGACATGTTAAAACATTATGAAGAAGAAGCGAATTAAATCGATAGAAATGGAGAGTACAGTAAAAGAAAAATAAAATAAAAAGAAACCAGTTGAGTCTTTTGCCCTGATTCAATTAATACGGACAAGTTGTCCCAAGAAAGAAGAGATAGCTACTTCCATCCTGTTACTCTCTCTCTACAACAGTCGATCATATATAACCTTTGTATCTTGCCTCTCTTTGATATTTACCGAACAGAAACGTTAAAAAAAAAAAAAAGAACTTTATAAATTTCATATAAATATTACATTCATCACATACCAATTTATTAATAAAAAAAGATAACCATTCAAAATTAATTGACTAGTCCGCAATATCGATGTTTAACTTTATAATATGATTCAGCAAAAATCTTATAGAATTCAATACAAACAGGCTATTTTAAAAAGAAAATTTTGGATCCCAGTTTTAAGAATTGCTTTTTATAATAAATAGTCCTCATTTTCTTTAATGAACCACAAACAATAGAAAAGTAAATCTCAGAGCCATTTTAAGATAATAATTTGAATCATTATCATAATTCCTTCTACAAGTAGAATGATAATTGTATTATAAAATTACAATTTTATTTAAAGAAAAAAAAATAACAACCCTTGTTGAAATATTGCCCGTAGTCCATCTGGGAACACTAGCTATAGTTATTTAATTTTTCTATTTAAAATTCTTATTATCAAATCAAATTCACCGCAAATGTATTAAATGAAAAACAAATGTCTTGTTAATTAGTGCGATAAACTTGGAACATTCTTATAAAGTTAAGTTAATTACAGTGTACACCATTAAAATGATCATCATTGAAGATATAGATAATATTTAATATAAGCCAATGTAATAATGTATTTTCTAAGCTCTTCAAACTGTATATCTGCTAATTACTATAACCTTTACTTTTATCTGCATCTGATAACGAATTTATTTTTGATATTTTACTACCCTATACAACAAATATTCTCATGTTTTTTAAGTAATGCACACCTTGAATCGAAATAAATTTGTTATTTTACGACTACTGATTAGAATTTATGGATACTATAAATAAAAAGAATTGGAAAATTTTAATTTTTGTTTGTTTGTTGATAATTTAGGAATTGTCTCTTTGTTAAATAGCGCTACATATAAGGGTTAATGAAGGGATTAGTGCAAGAGAAATTACTCTGTAAGGATTATATGGGATATTCTAAGGCTAGATTCTAAAGTGACAATAGTCCGTTGGTGCTTAATCTTCGGAAGCTTATAATTTAGGTGTCTTCAGGAAGCGCCCGCTCTAGCGGTTATGTCGCCCCGGACAAAAAGACAAATTGCCGCCCCTTAAGAATAGATATATATTTTTTAAAGCAAGTCTATGCATGTTCAAACACAAGCTGAAGCAGCTCTGCGCTCGCGAGCTAATGCTATACTGTTCGGAGAAGTATATGCATGTTCAAACAAGTTCAAGCATCGTCCATTACAACAAATTCTGAGTTAATTTTTTTAATAACAGTGTAAATATTTTTAGCTTTCATACATAAACAATATAAATACGCTACGCAATGTAAATTTAAGTATTTAACACTTCAATATTTTTCGCACACTTACAGCCAAAATGGCGGACAAATGTCCGGGTTGCCCACCCCTAGAGCGGGCGCTGCTTCAGTCATAACCACTCATTCATTAATGGAAGCTGATGCGCCTTGCTCCCGTCATTAGGAATGTTACTGCAATTACTAAATTTCCAAGCATAATAATCTCTAAATTAGTTTAATTTGAAAAAAACATCAAAAGTTTGATTAATGATTTGATTTGAATGTAATCTTCGTCGATCTCCTTCTGTTAACTAAAATGAAGGTCTAGTTTCGTTATTGAGCCCGTACCTATTATCGCAGAGAACCCCGTGAGACGGGGGGTGTGGCCAATAAAAGTTAAATAGTACTTGGGAGTATCTTAAATGGGAGATATCTCACCAAGTATCTCAAAGGAAGAATTAAATTGTATTGAATTTTCTATCTGGAATCTTGTTTACAATATGCTATTTTATATATGTATTATCATTATCACTGATAATCTCCTTATCTGATGAAAGGCACCAAAGGAATCCGAAACCTCGAATGAACTTTTAAAGATAAAAAGGTTTTTTCTTTGGCTCCCAGCCAACTAATATTTTGCTTGTTTGATTAACAACGGCCAAACATAACAATTGTTTACATTCATTTTTATTGTTTTATTAAAGTTTACCCATTAAAACATAGATAAAATTTTTACATGAAATTTTATTGCGCCATAATTATAACGCATTTAATACTTAATGTTTAATGAGTCTTAGAAGAACATAATGATACCAAATTATAGAAGCTGTAGAATGACGAAGGGTAAAAAAAAGTGGCGAATTTTAAAACGTTAATTTTAATTATTTACTTTTTAAGCACAAAAGCGACTCTTTAGTTGGTAAGTTTGAACGTTGCAAAGGACTCCTTACTGTAGTCGTGACTAGTATGCACATAACATATATTTATGAATACTGTTCATTGAAAAAAATGGTTGTATCTAACGCGAGTTAAAAAAATTTGATTCAAATTTTTTGGGGGAAGAATCGTTAGAAAACGTAAGAGAAATATGAACTTTTAGGCTTCCGCGCACATTCTCTCTCCGGCAAAATACTGGCAAAAACAGTGTGGATAGAACAAGCCGGAGAGAGGTGTGGCCTAACTCCCTCATCATCTTGCACGTAAATAGTAGGCGAAGAAGCCTATTGCAATATGGGTGTAACTTCGGTTTTGTAGCAAGCCACTGACGCAAGTTTATGAGAAATTTGTAAGCATGATTTCATTTCAACATGGATAAAATAACTTTACGCTCTTTCTGGGTGTTGTGCTCAAAGGAACCGGATCATTGTTGAAGGTTAATAAGGAAATATTTCCAAGGTGATTGAAAAACCTATTTCCAATGCGTAATTAAAAGAATGGAGCGGGGAATTTACCCTTGGTGCAAATTATACGAAATGAGATTTGAAGGATCGAATAACTCTATCATAACAAATTCCAAAACAACCCGAAACGAGCGCTATAATTTCTCTTAAAGCATTTTATTTCAAGCGGAATACATCAAATTACTTTTGCCGCATATGAGAAGGAATGAGGCAATGTACTGTTTAAAGACGAGTAATGATTAAAGAATGCTTAAAGAATCGTTGACTTGAAATATTGTTTTAGTCCGTATCTTTTGGGAGTCTTCAGTCCTTCTATTGAATAGTTCTAATTGTGATTGTAGAAGAGCTATCCCGTTCTAGACATAGAAAATATACAATTGAATTGGAACAACCCCCTTCTTCTAACATAAATCGCAAAAGAAAAGTATTTTATTGACCGTTGTTATGAATAAAAATTTAGTGAAGATCGGTCAAAAAAAAAAAAATATTCAATCATGTCAAAGTTACGACAGAGTTTCCTGTCTTTATCAAGGTTTTAATCTAAAATACTACATAATAACTTAACACTGAATTAATAAAATTGTAAAAACAAAACAAAAAAAATAAAAATAACTTATCTGGAACATATAAACTTAAAAAACACTACAACACAGAAACATAAAAATAAAAGTTAACTAGTTGCTTGTGTTAAATCGCTAACAATTTCTGAAGGTTGGTTTGAACAAGATGAGTGGATGATTTGACTAAGATAAGTAAGATCATTGAGTGGAAGGGGTGTTGTGAAAATTGGAAATTTTTAAGGATAGGGGGGATATGAAACGGGAATTTCAGAAGTTCATGTTGTGAAAAGTCCATTATAAAGGATGGTGAGATTATTCGTGTTATTTCGAAAATTAACAGAAAAAATTTATTTTAGATTGTCGATGAACCCAGGTGCCGTTTGTGATATAAACAGTTAGTTGAAGTCATCACTTTACGGATGAAAATCCGTAACCGGTCAGCAACAAAATAATAGATAAAATCTATAGAGATTATTTCAAGTTGATAATATTGCAATTTTAAGAAACAACCCAGCAATGCAAGCTGCAAAATGCGTGCTAATTTTGTTAAATAAGTTACATTAAAACACAGTTAGGGCACAACAATCCATGAAGATCTAAGTCCTGCAAGAAAGGGATATATATATATTTTTTTTATTGGAAGTGGGAAGAAAAATTTGCGTTTTCCATGTTTCTGAAGTTAACCAAGATCGACAGCTAACTGTAACTTCCTATTTCCCTGACAGAATCAAATTGTGTTCGCATTAATGTCGAAAGGACTAACCATTTGGCCTTTAAGCTACAGGGAATTTAAATTATTCTGTTCAAATAAAAAATAAAGAAACAAAAAATGAATAAAAAAAAAGATAAGTTAAAATAAGAGATAAAGAAATATAAAGCAAATAAATAAAAATGGAGAAGTTATAATAAGAACAGTAAGAACTATACGGGTGAAGAACCTGAATGGATGTAAACCTCGTTGTTGATGTGTGACAGCTTTATAGAAGCGCAGTTCTTAAGAGAAGTTTGAGAAGACAGTTCTAAGATTAATAGAGGCACTTTAATCAGACAACAAACTGTTGAATATCACCCACACTTCTCTCTCTCTCTCTGCCTTTCATATAATAAACCACCCTTCATCATCTACATATTTCTAAGTCTTGTGTGTTGATGATATTCATTTAGCAAGATCATAAAGATAAAAAAAAACAAAAAAACTTTGAATTTTATTTTATGTGACCTAGCAGTTGTATTATTGTAATAAAAAGACAATCCTTAAACATCTGGTCAACTTTATTGTCAATAAAGCTGACAGCGGTCAATAAACAATATAAAATATGAAATGCAACGTTAAAGATAGATATAATAAAGGGAATTTAATTTAATTTGCTGTAGAAGAAATAATTATTATAGTGTGTTCCAATTTGAAATACTTTTAATAATTATTAATAAAAAAAAGGATTTAATTTAAAAAAAAAAAAAAAAAAAAAAAAGGTAAATGTAAAGGGGCCATATTTAATTAAAGTTAATGAAAGCTGCTCAATTTTCGTGTTTAATTTTTTTTTATATATATAAAAATGAAGGAGAAATTTAAAATAAATGGCATTTCTTTTTCAAATTCCAATTGATTCCTTTAAGATATTTGGGTCAAAAATTCGAAACGGTATTTCGAATAAATTCTTAAAAAAGCGGCGTTGGTCTGTAAACACTCCGAAAAGTATGTTTCTAGAGAGAGAGTTCCATTTCTATATCTAAAGATTGTTGTATACGTATTTTGTGAGAACTGTAAATTAAAAAAGTAAATTATAGGAATTTCAGATTTGACAGTGAATTAATGGTTGTAATTCAAAATTAACCTGATTCTAACAAAAAGTTGCTGCTGATTAATGTTATTAGATAAATTTAAATTTCTAGACAGCAAAAACCATTTTATTGATCCTCGTTATAAATTGGTGCCATAAAAATGGTGAAAAGGCTAACATAGAATATCCACAGAGACTCCCCACCACAATTACTACCCTATCGCATTCTTTGTGAAAAATGGGCTTTATATTCGATAATTAATTTACATTTATTTATCATTACATACAGAATTCTAGTTTCAAAAATCTGTTAATAATTAGATTCTTTTCTGATCATCAAATAAGATGCCGACAAAATTGTGAATTTTCTAAAAACAAAAGGTTTTTCAGTTTTATTTGAAGACTATATATTTAGATTTGAGTTGACCCAACTTGATTCTCCACATTTGGAGACAGGTTTCGAGGAGATTTAGTTGGATTTAAAGATGGCGAAGGTACTCACCTTTGGTGCGAGAATTCCGGGTCTGATTATCGCAAAGTCGATGTTGACCTAGCATCGTGAGAAAAAGTGGGAAGCTACAGTTTGGTAGCACACCTATGTAGCTCCCTCGCCGCATAGTTCCGGCCTTCGTTACTTAGGGAATATATGAGGTCATAAATTGCTGAACGCAGGCAAGAATAGGAAATATGGGAGGAAAGAAGGTTCCTTGGTCTGCCATAAAATGGTGATCGGCAAGATATGATTTGAGGATAAGGTGATAAGTGAAAAGAAGGATGCACTTGAATATGCACATAATCCTGATTGCCAGGCCCGATCAAACTTATCTGAAAGATGTCCAGGAATGCTTCCGAACTGTAGAACCATAAATACATCTATGGAAGTGATCAACATCAATTGGAAAAATGTTTCAAATAAAAGTGATAAGCATTTTTCTGTGTAGAGATGTTGCGAAATTTAAGGAATTTCTAGGGATTTTCCGCAATTATTTCATTTTTGAAATATTTTATTCACACATCGTCACATGCACATACACACACACACACCTCATACAAACCATTCGTTAATAACATTTTTCGTATTCAGAAATTTCAAAGCATGGATTTCTCTTGAAAACTCTATTTCGAAACATTGCAATATTTCCTCATCTCAGAAAGAGGCTGCAAGCTAAAATGTATAGAGGTTTTATTTATTTATTTTTAATTTAGGGCGCGTCAGCATCTATGGTCATTGGCGCCCGGAGCCTTTTCAGTACACTGCCGGCCTCCGGTCAGTGCTCTCTCATTACAGACAACACTCTGTCCATCACGTGAGCTGTAGAGGCTCCTAGGAAGAAAAAATCTAAGGGTAGACAGCTGGACTCGAACCCGGGTCCTCCGCGTGGGAGTCCAGTACGCTAACCACTTAGCTATTCCCTTCCCTAATTTATAGAGTTATTTTTATAAGATTCTATACATTACTGGCCATTTAAAGCTATAGAGAAGAATTGTTTTCCTTTTTTTCAACGAATGAAATTTATATCGTACAATCAATTAAATAATTGGAAGCTTTCTCTTTATATTTGAAATGAAGTTATGAATGCAAGCATCTCAACCAACTTTTTTTCTTTTTACCAGCTTACTGCATTGAGAATTACAATAAATAAACTTCATTTTGCTTTTAATTCAATAATTATTTGTTGAAATAAAATTATTCATTACTTCATTCGTTACGTCTCATTCAAACAAAACTTACAAGTTTTAATCAAATTTACTTTTTTTTTATGTGTAACTGACGAAATATTTATTCCAAAAAACAAAGTATAATTTTCAAAATCTAAGTTGCAAACTCTCAGGGCCATATAATAAGTAGGTAATTGCAATCTTAGAAATACCGCCATATCCGGTTAACTAGACCCAAGTGGTACGTGTTATAAATTAATATAGAAAAGTTCAAAAATAATGACTTGGTAAACATAAAATTTGAATGCAATAGAGAATTATAAAAGACAGAATGATATACTGTGTGACATATTTAACTAATTTGCATATATAATCATAGCATTATTATTGACTAAGCATGTTTTATTTAAGTTAAAACTACCAATAAAAATTTAACTTATTTTATCAAATAAAATCATTAAAGTAAATGAATATTCTGTTTAGAATAATTTTTATGCATTTGATATAAATGTATATGTAAAAAAAATAAAATAAAAAACGAAAAAAAAAATCTAGTACAGGGTTAAATTTGAGAAATCATTTTCATACATTTGATTAATCGCAAAAAAAATATAAAAGTATTGTATCGAGCCCACAGCAATGCGTTAATTTTAAGATATATGAAGTAAATAAATGGATTATTCCCAGTCGTTTTACATGAAATCGAGAGAATTGTGGGTGATCTGTCTGAATGAGTCAAGCCTTGAATCTGAGAAAGGCAGGAAACAATTCTTTAAGTCGTATCTGTTTTTAATATTAACTTGTACCATAATGCCAAATTAATACATGTTGGTTCGACATCCAATGGTCAAGAAAAATAGGATAATTCCAAGGCATTATTTCTTGGAACTAAAATATGTCTTGGTTCAACAACAGGCCGATGTTGATTCATATTCTAACCTTTGGCCCATGAAGGGCCGAGACTTGCCAGATGGCGATTTGTATTGGAGGTCACGTGGTAGCCACGCCGCAAGTTCCCTCGCGGTTCCAGCCTTCGCTACCTAGGTGGTGGCTACCTACTTTTTCTCACGATGCTGGGTCAACGCTGACTTTGCCCTCACGGTAATCGAACCCGGAATTCTCGCACCAAAGCTTGTGCGCCTAGCCTCTAGACCAACGCGCGAGGACATGTTGATTCATATCCTTTTAATTTATCCCATATATTCTTACAGCATAATCTTGCTCTTATGCAGTGTGAAGATTACAGTGCCTCTATCCTGCATAAGATTAGATTAGATTAGATTCTAAAGGGGGAATTGGCTCTTCAGCCTACGCCACCGCGACACCCCAAGGATCTATCCTGCATAAACTCTCAACTCTTTTACCATCCACTAAAGATTGGCGATTTGAATACGGGGCCGCAGTTCCCACGCCGTTTAGTTCCGGCCTTCGTTACCTATGGCGCTACTAACTATAGCTTCCCAATTTTTATCACGATGCTGGGTCAATCCCGTCTTTGCCCTCACGGGAATCGAACTCTGAATTCTCGCACGAAAGGTGAGTGCGCTAGCCATTAGACCAACGCGTGAGGAGACCATCCACTAATCTTAAAAATGCGTCTCCCAATTACAACCTTCCAGAGAAATCGGAACTTTCTTGGCTTTTTTTATGTACTTTAACGAACTCTAGTATTCAGATATAGCTAATCTGGTTAAATAGCAAACCACCCATCCTGTTCTTCTCCAAAGTATTCACCATAAATTGGCAACGAGGCTGCTCTTGATTTATCTTTTTCTTCAGAGGTATTTATCTTGTCTAAATTTTCGCTTCTTTTTTCTTGAAAAACTCTTCTCCATGGTCAGTATTTGGCATTTTTGTTTCCCACAATGAGTGTTACGGGCTTGGAGGAATAGTGAAGATAGTAAGCAATATCACCACAATAGTTAGGGATACTTATCTTTTACTAGCGGAAGTTCTTCAGTCTGAAGAGAATATTTTACATACTACTCCAATACTTTTAACTACTTTTTCATAGATTTTCTAGCTTTCTGAGCAAACAGAGCGTCGCAAAGTCTTCGCCTTTTAATTTCTTTGTTCCAAATCCTCCTCTCTTTTCACATCCAGAATCTTCTTAAATCTTTCGTGTCCTCATTAATTGTATGTTTCGCCAGCTAATAATTTACATTTTTGTGAGCATCAGTTCTTATTCCAGAATCCTATTATTTTGTTGTACATCTCTGTCTAACTTTCGAACATGCTACCTTCCTCTAATAATATCTCTAAATAGAATTCCAACATTCAAAACTTATTGAAATCTATTCAACAGAGGTAACGGGTTTTTGTTTCTATTTGATATTCTAAAACAGGTTTTTGACATAAAGAAAAGTCCGAATTATTAATTTTTTTTTTATAATAATAATATTCACTTTCTATTATTATTTTTGTATATTTTTAAATATGGAATTATATCCCTTTTATAAGAATATCATAGCTTGTTATTCTGAATGGATTCTTTGTGAATAAGACAGAATTAAGATAAACAGATGTTAAACAGCAATAGATTATACTTTTGTACACAGAATCTGACATAAATAGCCATTTTATTGCTCATAAATTATACTAAATTCTCATGTTAAATATATATATATAATGTATATATTTCTCCTACTAATATATGTACATATGTATATATTTATATATGTGTAACACTGAGTTGTTAAACATAAATTATTTTCGGAAACTAAAACAGGAAATAGCTTTCTCTTTTATTAGCTTTGTTTAATTCCGGCAATAAAATATCATAAGATTTTATTATTTATTTCTTTCAAAACAGAAAAAAAGAAACCAATATATTTTATAATAATCACTGTTATGATTCCGAGCATAGTCAAGAAGTGAAATACTTGGGTTGTTAAAATAAAAAATAAAAAATAATGATTGTAAGCTGAGTTTTTTTGCCCGTATTAGGGGAATTAAGAACAAAATCTAAAAAATTAGTTGACAGCTTAGTCAAGTTTAATAGGAGTCATTAAATCCTTTAAAAAAAAGGACTGCACAGAAGTATTCTTCTATTTGAGGTTGTCTACAGTGCTTCGATCAAATTATATTATTAATATGATTCTCTAAAGTATGTAAATGAATAATCACAAGACATCTTCTAGCTATTCAACGTTGTATCCTCTCCCTAATGGGTGCTTATAAGTTGACGGTGCAAACTGGTGCATACCTTGTCCCTAGAAGTTGTCTACGGAGATAAAAACCTTTCCTCAAGTTCTGGCTGAAGTTCGTGGTAGTAGGAAAGTGGATCTTTCAGAATACTCTTATGCATGATTGGTACTGGTCTTGGTCCAGTAAGAATGGAAATTGTACCACATGGGATTTGTAAATAGCTTTCGCTGACATTGTGGAGAGCATGAAACCGCAGAACATAATATTTTTGAATATCGCCTGTACGATAAATGCGAATGCAGGGAACCTTAGGATTCCATTTGAATTCTAAATAATGACGATGTTCCGTGATTGTTGGCAACTAAATATTCATATGAAGCTTCAGTAACTTCGCGAATGCGACTTTAAATGTGGAAAACGGAAAACAGATGGGTAAATTAGGCGGAGTGAATTGGTTTGTTTGAATGTAATTCATAGATTTACATGCGCTATGTATATTAGTTAGAATATGTTTGGAATTAGGATTTTAGTATGAATTAATTTAGAAGATCTCCTTGGAATATTGAGTACCTTAAGTAACTAGTTTGTACGAGATGTACACAAAAAACCTCAAAGAATTTAAAAAAAATTGCAGAAAAAAATATCTTTCGTCAATCCTTCTAAAATAATAATAATAATAATATATTTATTGCTTGTAAGGATACAGGTCCTTTTAGCAAGGAGCTTGCGTTTGAAAACTTACAACATGTACAGAAAATAGAAACTAAAAAATATCATTTCTTACATCACTGAAAAAATCCTCATTTCTTTTTTTTTTTTTTTTTAATTTTACAATTTTTATATTCAAGTAAACAAAATAAAATCTATTCATTAATAATAAACGAACGTAATTTAAAAGCTCCCACAGTATAATAGTATAGATCATTAAGTTTCATTACGCTATTGACAGTAAACAGTTCAGCAAGATCGAAGTTGTTATCATTAATATATTTATCAATATAATGTGCTCTAAGGGAACTATAGATTGGACAGTGAAAATAAAAATGATTTAAATTTTCTTCTTGTCTCATATTACAAACTGTACATAAACTTAGATAATCCAGATTATATTTGTGAAAGATATATAAATGGTTATTGTCAGCTAATCTGATTTGTACAATTGTCCTAATTTTATGGATAGAAGCCTTGTAAAGTTATATAATTTTCGCCTAAGCCCAATGAACTAATATTTCTGAACACTGAACTATAAGAAGAAGTGATGCATCTATCTACGTTTACACTGAGCCAGCGGTTTCTAAATTTTTCTAAAATTGCATGTTTATTCTTTATCAGATCAGTGGCACTTTTGATCTGGGCATGGACATCAATCCCTATCACAGAAAACTGTTTTGAAATTTGAGAATACCAATTGTATTCTTCTAAACCATTTTATTTTCATGCATATGTTTCAATCGTTTAAAGCAAATTTTAGGATATCTAGAATCTTGCATTTGAAGTATATTTATCCAATAGTTAATTATTTTTGAGAATATATTAAAGGCCAGTGGTACACTTCCAGTTTCTGTCATCACAAGGTAATTAGGTGTCCTATATGGTAATAATAAAAGTCTTTTTAAATACATAGTGAGTACTTTCTCAATTTGTGGGAGATATCGTAGTGACCAAATTTCAGAACCGTATAACGCAGTTGCAGATACTATGGAATTAAATAGTTTCAATTTTGAATCCCAGCTATTGGATTTACCCGCTACTAATATTTTATTAATAACAGAAATTGCAGTGATACCTCTATTTGTTAACTGATTAGCAGCTATGGCAAATTTACCAGTCGAACTGACTGGGATACCCAGGTAAGTAAAATGGTTTACATATTCGATCACATTTCCACCATAATGAATTGGGAGAATTTTTTTCATTTTGGGCGATCGACGAAATACGACAGTTTTGGTTTTTTTTGCATTCAATTCCAACGAGTTGATTCCACAGTATTCTGAAACCCAGTCCAGTTTCAGTTGGGCATCACTGCGCGAATCTGCAAATAAAACTATATCGTCTGCAAATAGCAGGCTTAATATATCAACATTTTCTTCTAATCCTTCTAAAATAAAAAGATATTTATAATATATACGAACATTTTTAAAACCAGCGTCTATGCTAAATGAATATATTTTATTGTATGTAAATTGTAAATAGATTGGATAATAAATTTTGTGTTTCCATCTTTTTTATATTTCTTTTCCACGCGCTAATGAAAAAGGAATTTTTCAATTACAATAGCGACATTCACGAAATGAGGGTAAACTCCGAAAGTGCCCTTGGTAAGATAAAAAAAAAAAAAAAAAAAAAAAAAAAATATATATATATAATTATATTTTGCTCTTCATAAAAATTTAAAAGTTTACATACATATTCTCAGAAATAAATAAATATACATGAATTTAAGGTTACATACTTTCCAAAGCATGAAAGAAAATTCTTTATTTAATGTAATAAAAATAACAAGAATATATAATTTAAAGCAAAATTAAAATATACCTTTGAAAACCTGTCAAAGGACAGATTAACTTGGAGGTGTTAGTTCAGCTTAAATAATTTCTGTCCGAACATGTAACAGGTTTAAAAAAAAAATAAAATAAAATAAATAACTCTTACTAACTTTTCTCCAAACAAGATCTTCTGTCAAAATGTCGGATTAACATGTTTTACATTACTTTATTTTATTTTATTTTATTTTTTAACCAATTTACTCGTTTCAATGTTGGTATGCTTCATTTAGTATATGCTGGAATTAAAATGTATACGTATGTGGCTTTTTATTTTAGCAGCATTGGTAAAGGAATTTTTTTCTACAATTCTTTTTAAATACAACAATGTTTTTATTAATTAAACAATCAACGAACTGTGTTATCTAAAAAGATCTAATAACTTCATTAGGTTATCTTGATCGTGATAAGAAAAAGAAACTGAAGATATTATTCATTGTTGCTGCTCATCGTTTTCACTTTCTCTTATGCTGAAGCCACTTCTCATTTAGAAGAAGTCGTGTAATAATTACAAATCTACGAAACTGAGTTTTCTTCCGAAGAATATGTTACATTCATTATACTAATACGTATATTCAAGCTATCATTCTTATTTAAAACAGTTTCCTGGGGGAAATTCTGCTAAATAATAAATAATTTATAAATTAAATATGCCTAATTTAAATAATATAATTTTTAGATGGTTATTTACATACATATTTATATACTTAGATGAGAATTAGAATATAAAGTGTTTTTTATTATAATAATCAAAACTTATGAAAGAAATGTATAAAAAAAAGACATTCATTAATGAGGGAATTCACATTTCCCTGGCATAGACAAACAGAACATTGACAGTAATTGATAAGAGTATAGAAATTGATTTTTAGTGAGCCGTATAAGAGAAATCGACGATAGGTTTACCTTTTAAACTTATTACATTAAAATGTACAGTTTCACCATCAATATAACATTGAGGGCAATTAATTTTTTTTTTTTTTTTAATTCTAGCAGAACTAGCGTTCAAAACAAAATTAATGGCAAAAGTATTGGCTATGCTTCTCAACAGATATTATGCTTTCCTAAAAGTCCTAGAAGTTCGTACAGCTACAGCTAAACAGAAAACTCCTTCTCACAAATATTATACAAGTACATTGTAGTTATATGAAACTAGGTTAGCACAGAAACTTAATATAGACGAGGACTGGAACGCAACAAATGTCTTTCAGCAGGTTAAAAAATTCCTTCATGTGGTCGCTAAAGAGGCGCTAGGAGAGCAGACTCGGCGAAAGGTAGATGGACAGTAGTTGACGAGAAAGGTGTATAGGCAACAGAAAAAAAGAAGGAAAAATAGCTAAAGTGAATTTTTAGGTTTCCGCGGCCATCTTCATGAAAAGCACTACGCGGACCACACTAGTAAACTGCTGACGCGGTCTCAACCCTGGAACTCAAGTGTTTTTCATACCTAAAGTGGCTACTTACTATATATTGAGAAGCCTGAAGATAAAGAAGCGTTTAGGCAAAAAAAAAAAAAACTAATTAGTAAGGAAGGCTAACGATGAATCCTGGAGTAGAACTTGTTCCGAAATACACCATATAATAGGTAATACAATGTCTCCTCAAGCGTGGAAATTCATAAGAAAATTAAAAAGCAATAGAATGCCAATTAGTATACTACCTGTTCTATCATTCTCCAGAATGGAAGATTGCTTTAAGAACCTCTTGGGAGAGAAAAGAGTGAAATTCTCGGCAACCTGTGTACATGATAACTGCGATCCGGAGGAGATTATCTTGGAGGAGGAAGCCAGGATTGCTTTATAGAATTCAAGCAATGGTAAGGCGTCCTAGCTTTGTGATAGAACTAGTTAAATGTGGTGGTGACTTACTAATTAAGTAAGCTCGGGCAAGCTGGTTCACATATGTGTAGCTATAACTAGCAAAGAAAAACTGTTAGATTTATATGTTAGTATATTTTATATTGTTAGGATCTTTTTACTTTTTCAAATCAGTTTTAAGAGTTTATTAGCTTATCTAACAGGTTTTCATCACATAAAATAACTCGCTTGAATGTTTATATTTAAAATTTCAGACGGCTGTATACAATGAACGAAACACAGATTAGCAAGAAAAGCCACACTAGATCTATGTACTCCAGCCATCTTTCTACAAATCTACTTCTTCCTTCTCACTTATCAAAAGCTGAATGTTTTTTTTTTCTTTAAATTACTTGAAACAAATGGAATAAGCCGATCAATAACGAATAAATAAATCAATTTTCAAAATTTAGCCGATGTACGATATTTTCTTAATTATTAAGAACTTAATCCTGGTGAGCATTTTCATCAAATTTTCCAAAATAAAATATGATGCTTCCTTAAGGATCTAATAAATTTATATATTTAAGCGAACGCATCGGGCTCATGATGCCTTCATGTTCAGATGACAAGATCTAATGAATTAGGGAGCAAGACTTCATGATAATCTGAGGTATTCATGTGCTGGTGCTCGTTTTTTTTTTTTTTTACGTTTGGGATAGAAATCCAACTGAGGCAATTATTGTACGTAAGTAAGAATAGGTGGCCTTAAACTTCCGGTAATTCTATCAATCTACAGGTAACCATCAATTTCGGCGAGGATACAGATACTTCTCATGCTGCTGAGCTCATCTTACCACACCTGTAAATGGGCGCAAGTCGGGCCTAACCTTTGACTTCTAAGCACCTCATTGTAATAGGATCCAAAGAGAGGGATCCATAGCAGAGAGAGAGAGAGAGAGAGAGAGACATAAAAATTGACAGTCTCACTCACTAGTTTAGGCCAGACTTGAGTGGGTGAATTTGTTTAAATACAGCTACGAGGAGGTCTTCCAGGAGTCTTGCAAGAGTTCAGACAGCAGTCACAACGCGTCAACAACCTTTCTCTTTACTCACTCTAAATCTCTCACTACCATTTTATATATTACGTGTAAAGTCCAGGCATATTGTGTTATTTTCCTTATTATGAATGTTCAGCAATACTTCCAGTTCATTTATCTAACAAACCCCTTTTTCTCTCCCACTTTCAGCTATGGATCCCTCTCTTCGGATCCTATTACATCAAATATAATGGGTATGAGAGGGAGAGATAAATGAACTAGAAGTAATGCTAAATACTTATAATAAGGAAAGTAACACAAACTGCCTGGGCTTAACACGTAATATTTAAAACGGTAGTGAGAGATTTAGAGTGAATAAAGAGAAAGGGTTGTTGACGCGTTGTGACTGCTGTCTGAACTCTTGCAAGACTCCTGGAAGTCCCCCTCATAGCTGCCACTCAAGTCTGGCCTAAACTAGTGAGTGATCCTGTCAATTTTTAAGTCTCTCTCTCTGCTTTAGATCCCTCTCTTTGGATCCTAATACACTCATAAATCCAGACTGGACTTAATTGGTTGTTTAAGTGTGATGGATATTTCGTACCTAATCATACCAGAAACAAGATTTGTGAGAACAGCAAACAGCCTCGCAGCCAAAGCTATCAATACCTTCCACATTAAGGAATTCCCAAAGTTTTGCGAGTTTCTCACCCTATGGTCTCACGCAACCTTCTGACACCGATGAAGTGGTATTCCAAGAATGCCAAGGACCAACGATATGTCATTTTCTCTGACAGACGGACAGTATTTATGACCTCCCTGCTTGCTAGTCAAATTCAATACTACCAATTAACATGAGCAAAGATCTCCAGTTAGATCATTACTAAAAAAAACAAATAAGAGCTTAATGAAGACAGCTGAAGAAGCTTATTTTTTCGTATAAGTTCCATAATTATTGCTAAAAAATGTCATACAGTCACATATACAAAGTAATATAATGCAGTTGTAAATAAGGTAAGTGAAATGTGCTAGAAGCACTGCCAAAGGTTCTTCATTATTGCCGACATCATTCCATTATATACTTGTTCCTTAACATTTCTACTTGGACTACCCTTGTTATCTTACTTAAATGAGACCACATATGTTCCCTTGTTAGGCAAACTAACTTAAGATTCTATTGCTTCATATCCAGTTTTATGTAATATTTAATGCAATACGACTATTATATCAGTTATTTTATATATATATATATATAATATCTACAATTTTATTTGTTAAATATATAATAAATTAATCATTCTATAAAAGAATTATCTTAAAATGTTAACGAGTAAATTATTATGATAAATGTATTTATGATTTTATTCTATTTTTTTTTTTTATTCTAACAAGCATAAGAAAGG
The DNA here is from genome assembly GCA_011037195.1 of Triatoma infestans. Classification (NCBI taxonomy): domain Eukaryota; kingdom Metazoa; phylum Arthropoda; class Insecta; order Hemiptera; family Reduviidae; genus Triatoma; species Triatoma infestans. The sequence goes on from JAAEAF010004930.1 coordinate 18,211, forward strand.
AGATCGAAATAATAATAATAATTACCAAATGCTAATTCGTATTATATGATATAGTTTTATTTATAATCGTTTAACATGTTAACCAATCCAGAAATGTTACTTGCAACGCTTGCAACGGAATTGCGTCTCCAAATTAAGTAATACCCATTATCTACAATTATTTGCATAGAAAATTAATTATATTTCCGTACTAATAATGTTTAATGACAAACTTCTGTAAGTTATTAATGTTCGAAAGTTAAAAAAAACAAATAAAAAAGCCTGAAGGAAAGCAAGTTAGAATAATATAATAAGTAAAATACAATCATCTATACAAGTGGGGAACACCATCTGTGATCTTAATCAATCGATATCATCATCTGATCAATGTTTTTTTTCTCCAACTATTATATAGACATATCGATAATTGATCTTTTGCTTTCAACTTATTATACCCAGTACAGCTATTTCAGTCTTTATTATCTGAATACCTGTTTGTTATTCCTTAGGAATATAAATCGTACTAGTTTGTGCAGACTACATTAATACATTTAAAGCAAGAGGTTAATTAAGTAAACTTTCTGTGCGCACTTAAAAAGGTTTTTTAAATAAAACAGAAACAATCTCTTCCTTTAGTTATAAAGTTTTTTGTTTATTCATAGTGTATAACTTTTTCTGCATGATTGTGAAAGCTTATTTCTAAAAGAAAAGACGCAACTAAATCCAGTGACGCAACAGCCCAAGGAAGGCCAAGGACTGCCAAACAATAGTGTTTGTTAGTGTTTTAGTTATCTCTTTCGCTAAGAGATTCGCTTCAAACTGTAGCTTCCCACTTTTACTCAAAATGCTGGGCAATTGCGTTCAGCCCCATCGAACCTCGAATTCTCGCATCCAAGATGAACTGCGCTAGCCATTAAACTGGGCTAGAGAGACTCGTTTATAATGTCTATATTACATTGGAAAGGTACAGGCTTAATCTCATTTCTTCTTAAAATCTATTATGAAACCATATGTAAATAGAAAACGATATACTTTCTTTATAACGCTGTTTCATGTTCTAAAAATAATGAAAATGGAAAATGACTTTATTGTCAGGTTGAATTATTCAGAGTTTTTATTTATATAAAGGTCTATAGGGCATATGATGAAAGCAGCTTTTCTTTGAGCAGATACAAAAAAAAAAGCCGACGAAACTAAGATCCATCTCTGTTAGGATACAGGTCTCTCACACTGCTATCCAGAGGAAATGACATTCCACAGGAGATAATTGTGGTTCAATCCGATACTCGGTATTTGCAGTAATATTCTCTCACTCCCTGAACATCCTCAATACTTCTGCCGACACATGGGTACCCATGCTCTCCGTTAACCAATATACCCTTATCAAAACTGTTGCAGCCTAGCTCATTTTAATTGTATTAAAGAATGTTTACAGAAGTGCAAACACAAAACAAATACGCCTAATTTTTAGCTACTCTCCGGTTATTCGAAATTACCAAAATACCAAGGATAACGAACTGATAAGCGAATTAGATGCTTTATACGCGCTTTGATCCAACTTTAACTCTGAAATAAATCGTTTCTTTTGTTCAAATCTCCTCTGACTGCTTTCCTGCCTCGAATTCTTAAGATCCAAATTATTGAATATTCACAGAAATGAAACAGGATGCCATAGAAGAATTTAATTATTTCTGCAATTGTTCAACATTCTTTCAAACCTTTCCTAAGCAATGAAATAGGAATTAAGTAAAAGAGAAGTGACCAACTCTTAAATAAAAATATTGAATCAATTCAGCATATCCTAAATAATGGATATTTTCCAATTTCAGTACTAGCATTTCGTGCTGTAACAGCCTATTAATTACTGAAAAAAATAATATGTCGCCTAGAAGCAAAATTAATGAGCCAAAAAAACAATAAAAATTGTAGAAATCACAATAAAACAATGTGAATTTAATATTTTTCACATAAATAGAAGCTACTACTAATCCAAAAATCTAACATTTTCAATGAATGTTCTTTATACTAACTGTAGGGGGGGAGGGGTACAGTTACATATTAGATTTTGCAAAACATATACTTTCTCTCTGATGATTATATATTTGTTAGATCTGTTAATGGATACACACTACCTACAATGCATATTGATCTGCATTAGATAGTATCTACATTATAACATGTACCTACATATATAACTTGTACCTTGAATGAGATAGTGTAAATATTACAGAGGCACTAGTTGAATATTAATGTTAAATTAACTTAGTAAAGCTTTTATCGGCTATTATATTTTACCAAGAAATTATTATAGTGAAGTTAACGAGATAAAAGAAAATGCGAAGGAAATAGCAAGATAGTAAATACAGCGATACATATATAATGTATTCCAACACGTATTTATACTTAAAGAGATGAAGAATTTAAGCAAAGCTTTTGATAAAATATCTTGAAGGAAATTAATTAATATAAAGAAGAATACCCTAGTAAAAATGAAAATAATAGGACAAAATTTACAGGCCAATTGATAATACCTGGATTTATGAAATAAATAAGTAATATTCAGAAGATAACTACTTCTTTATAGATTTTGAAAAATTATTCTCATACGCCTCATAACTTTTTATTATTATAGCTTTATTTACATTAATCTTTCGACGACATTAATATTTATGCAGGAGTTACAAGTAAATTAGAACTGACAGAAAAGTAATCTTCAAGCTTTTTGTGGTCCCGAGCCAGTCCTTGCCTTACTAAGAGGTTCTGTGATAGTCAGATTAGATTTTGGGAGACGAGGATTTTGGACAAAAGCTCGGAGGACACGCAAGGGTGCCTCCAGGATAAATGATTTATCAAAGGGACTAAGCGGGGGCTTTAGACTACCTCCTGTCCCTTAGTAGGATAGGACTGAGGTCCTTGGTGGGTATGATGACTGGATACACATGGATATTTAGTCATTTGCATAATATAGGGAGGACAATCTAGTCCCAGAAATGTGATGATGGAGTTTGGGAAACGGTTTATCACTATTTATGTCAGTGTCTTCTGATTCGCTGGTGTCTAGGTTTCGCTTATTTGGGGGGGGGCATCACTCTCGCAGGACTGCCTGGGAGGTTGGAGTTGAAAGATATTTTAGAATATTGTGGACAAACCGGTAGACTACCGGAGGAGATTAATTAGGGGGATAAAAGCCAAATAGGCAGAAAAAGTTCACAAATAAGCAGTAAAATAAAATTTAAATTAGTTAATTAGGCTGTGCGTTTCAAGTATTTCTTTAAAATCTGAGTTAGGTTGATTAAAATCCTGGGTTTCATCCAAGAAATTTCACAATTTTTCCACACAAAAAACATGCAAGAAAAACAATACGCTAAAACAATATTTCACATTCACAATGGCTAATAATTTATTTTAAATAAGTTTATTGGAATTCTCATTTAAAAGTTTGGTTTGGAACCAGATTAAACTGGGGTTTAGTCATTATTTTATGGCTACATTTTTTCTTAATTTAATTAGAGAATATAATTTGTTTAATTGCTATTGAAATTGCAATGTAAATGAATTAAAAAAAAATTGAAAAAAAGGCAAAAAAATTCATAAAAAACTTTTAAATTTACAATTACTGCAATAAAAATAAACCATAAAGAAATAAAACAAGAAAATATTATTTGAAACAATCAAAATTAGAAAGGTATATGTCAGTGATGGATATGTTTAAATTTAAACTATTCCACTACAAACACACAAGGGCCGGATGTTGGTGTAGTGGTTATGAACATGGACTTGTGAGTGGGAGGACCCCAGTTCGAGTCCAGCGTATAACTGCTAAATTTTATATTTGTTTAAAAAATGTTAATAGTAAAGTAGGTGCTTCCGCTGCCGTCCACGACACCTAATTTGATAGTTGGACGTTAAGCCCGCCAGAAAAAATAGGCATTACTTTACTTACAAACACACAAATCTCATGAAAGTTTCAAAGGATATATTCCAGTTTTCGTAGCTCACAGTTAAGTGTGAATTGGCCATAAATATTGAAGAAGGTTTAAGTTAAAAAAAAAAAAATATTGTATTGTTTATGGCAGTATTGCATAATCTAAACATTAATAATGGGAAACCGATTGTAAAAAGTTGTAAAAAGGAGGTTCTAAAATGGAACTATTTATAGATAAAAATATTTCATAGCTTAACGGAATTCACTTTGTTTTTCTTTGAAAAAATATTTGTCTTAAAACTAAAGATATTTGGTCTGACCCGCTAACGGCCAACACGCTCTGTCAGAGTTAACAAAATAACTCTGCATTCCTGAAGAAGTATATGGGATAACACTTTTTCCTGTCTAACTTATTATACTCTGCAACTACCATCCTTCCGATTCTCCTCCACTGTGTGTTATTCACAGCGGATCATGTGCGATTAGTATTCAGAATGAAAAACCAGAATTTGCGAGTAACACTTAACCGCTTAGAGTTTTTCATAAATCAATTAAGAAGTGAAATATTTCATAATAAGAAGGTATATTTTAACTAGATTTTTTTCCAGAGGCGGCACATGCAAATGTATGCATATGGATCAGTGCATATTGCCCTGTATATTTATATACCATAAATATAAATTTTGCATCTCACAAATATTTATTTATTCTTTAACAGCGCTGATGGTTTAATAATCAACATTTCGAGATGTTTGACGTTTTATTTTCGTTGTATTGATTATTCAAGTCAACTTATTGTTTGGAGGCTCCGGACACGTGGGCCACCAAGGAAATAATTTGGGAAAGCTATTACAGAATTAATTAACTCCATTTTTATATCATTAAGAAATAAAAATAACAATCCAGTATAGTACACGTCATTATTAGAATTGTATGACAAATTTTCATAAGATACTTGTGACGATCGCTAAATATTTAGTTGTCTTGTATTACATATAAACTAAGATGGTGGAGATTAATCTTGTTTACCAGAATATCAGATTTAACTGACAGCGCCATCTGAATCAACTCCTTAGCAAAACTTGGAATGGTAGTACGATTTCAAACTTAACTTACAAGTTCCAGAATATTTTTGAAATACGTAAAAATGATGGAGCTTTATATTTCTGAAGTTAGCACTCCAAGTTAAAAAGAAAACAGTCAGTACCTAACCTTGTTTCAAGATAATTAAAAAAAAAAAAAAACGCAAAAGCTTATCGTGAACAATCATTCTTTCCCTTATGATGGACTTTCTGCATATTTTTGATCACTAACAATGCTTTTATTATTTCTTAATATTGAACCCAACTCGCATGACTTCTTCTTACCGGCAATTATTTCAATGAAATTTTTATAGAAATGATTAACATGATTTCTGGTGCAGCACCACTAGAAAACCTTCAAAAACGAATATTCTTGGAAAAAATACTTTTAAAAAATTGGTAGTTATTTATGTGAGCAGAAGTTATATAAAAAAGTTTAAAAAAAATTGTTTGGGCAATTTTTTTTTTTTGTGTGACTAATCACTGATAATAACAGGGACAAACAAAATATTCAGTAATGTTGCGGTTCCCTGATACTGATTTTCAATCAAAACAAATTCGTGTTAGTTGCTGTGGGTAGTACAAAATTGGTCTTAAAGGAAGTTCAAAATTGGGCATTATGCGATTTTTCTTTTTTGAAGGATTTTCCTAATACACGTCACACACATACATACACACACACACACACACACACACAAACAAACAGTAGAGTGGTGATAATAAAAATAATTAAAAAAAAAAAAACGAACAAACAAAGTCAAACGGCAATAAAATATAATAAGGTTGGTGCGTGAATTTGTTAAATGAGATTATTAATTTCGATAGTATTGATTAATTACTAACTCATTAGCGGTTTTATTTAATTTTTAAAGCAATTTAAAAAACCTGGCAGCCCCTTCACCTTTGAAGCAAAGATCATAAAATGGCACTTAAACCCTCAAGTTGGTCTAATTCTATTTTAAATCCCTAATTAATTTTAATTATTTTATTTTATAGTTTTTTATTTAATAATTTTTTTTTTTTTTTAATGAATAGGGAAACTTAATACCTCTAATATTTTGTGGAGTATTGGACCACTGTAAGAAGGCTATTATATTATAGAGATAATAATATTTATCAAAATATTCACTAACCAATCATAATATATTCTCAAATAGAATCACACGAATATAATACACATAGCTTAAAAATAAAGATATATAAGATTACATAAATCCTTTTGACCTAGAAATTAAAAAAAAAAAAGTAGGTGACAGTTTACATTTCCTTCGGATGATGAGTCATATATAGAGAATTTGAATACAGAAGCGTTTAATGTCTTAAAAAGATTAAATACTAATAAAACATGTATTCAACACAGTATATTATAATCCATTCAAGTTAGATAAACCAGAAAGTTTTTACTTTATTTTACTTTAAAATGCATAAGATATATTGCTCATATAATATATATAAATATATAAATATTTTGAATTTTAGAAATTCAATGTTTTCATAAGGAACTTAAATATCTGTACGGTGTAAATGTTATATACTAATATATCATGATTGTATTAAATATGAATTTAGTGTTAGTCTTCATAAAAAGCAAAACTATAATATAACTGAATAGTATACATATAAATATAAGCATTCAAAATCTTCTCCATTAAAAACCATCCTATACATATAGTGTAGGATGTTTCACCTTTCATCGGTGAAACCTACTAGTACCTATCGGCAGCTCTCGGACATCCAGTGTTCCTTGGGCTCAGAAATTCCTCCAAATTTAAAAACGTCCAAATATGAACACCCATACGCTTAAAATGGAGTTGATGAGGAGAGAAATTAGGATTGATTAATTAAACGAGATCTGAAGACACTGTTATAATATGTCTATAAGCTTACACAAACTGCACTGGACTGTAATGATTTTATAGAATAAAAGGTGGGAGTAGTGATGTGGGCACGATGAGATGTATGTGGTTGAATCTGATAGATTGATGTCCATGATGTATATATTTCTCACTGGCTTATATACAGGTTCTCCTCACTCTAGCCTGCTTAAGTCAGAGAGTACAAGAGAGGACCTGCTTTCTCTCTCTTAATTCTCTCGTCTGTCTGCTCTTATCTCATGATGAAGTTAATTCTCTCTTGCTATTACACTCTAGACAATGCTATGTAATATGTCACTGCATAATCTCCAGAAAACTACCACACCTTCATTGATTTTTCATAAGATGTTTCAAGAAATAATAAGCCAACACCAAGGATTCCAGCACATATACACCGACGCTTCCAAAAAAAGAAGATGAAGTCGGGCTAGGGATAGTTTTTAATAATGATGCAGACTCATAGTTACAGACTCCCCAAAAACGCAAGTATTCTAACAGAAGAACTTATAGCAATACAAAAAGCCTTCAATCTAATCACAACATCCGACCAATCAAAATTTCTAATTTTCTCTGATTCCATAAATTCTTTGATAGCAGTAAAAGACAAATACTCAATAAACAACCTGATCTGGCAAATACAAATTCTTCAATACTATCTCCAAAAAACTAGAAAAGTTACAAAATTAATCTGGATACCATTCCACATAGGAATAAAAGGAAACGGAGGTGGCGGACCAACTAGCCAAAGCAAGCATTAACAACGTCGAAGCTTTCCTAACTGACTTCAACTTACACAATGACATACTACACAATCTTAGCAAACAATGGGAGACTTTATGGAACAATAACTGGGACATGGACATAACAGACAACAAACTAGGACAAATGAAACCTATTAATATTAAAAAGTATACAAAATTCTCCATTTTTATAGCTTTGATTTGTATTATTCCAAAATCTGGAAGAACCAATCGCACGACTTCCTATTTCCGCAATTATTTCGATTCATTAGAATCGTTGAAGTAATTAAATTTCTTTAATCCTGGAATTCTAACTGAAAATATGAATACTAATTATAAGTACATTATAATTAAATTATAGGCGGTGATAATTATAGTGGGGATTAGTGGGAGGAAAAATTGCCCTGAATGTCATTACTTCGTATGGCAGCCTCTTTTTCTGCCTTGTTTAGCCATCAAAAATTAAACCTAACGTAAAGATTTTCCAAAACCCCTATTTAAAAAAAAAAATAAAACATCAAATACGTAAAAGGCCTTTTATATCTGTCCAAGTTTAATTCGTTGTAAGCTATTGTTTTAAACAGTTTTCAAGAAAATTCCGAAAATTTAAAAAGCAACCGCATAACATTGTAATTTTTGAGAAATAGATTTTCATAGATTTTAGAAATCTATCAAAGCATTTACTTTGATCTTTCATATCATATAGATAATAGAACCTTGAAATTTAACTGAAATAGAAACTATAAAGAGAAGTTTATTATTGATTACAGTTCTACATTAACCGCCAAAAATTAATTTTCCTTGAAAAAACTTTTTTAAAAAAATGTGGCAAGAGATCTGTCATTGGTGTCTAATTTGCATGCAAGTTTAAAGAAAATCTCTGGAAATTTTTTTTTTAAAGAAAATCACAAGAAAACTACAAAAATGTTTTTAGTTAAGTCGTAATTCAGTTCACAAATTTTTTATCGAAACCTTCATGTGAGATACGGTAGTGGTATCTAAAAAGGGTAACATTTCAGTTGAGCTTCAAAAACAACGATTTTTTTGTTTTTGAATTAATTTTATTTACTTTCTCTCTATCTCTCTCTTGCACACACACTCTCTCTCTCTGACGCTACATACTCTCTCTCTGACGCCACACACTCTCTCTCTGACGCCACACACACTCTCTCTCTCTCTCTCTGACGCCACACACACTCTCCTCCTCTCTTCTCTGACGCCACAGACCACTCTCTCCTCTGCACGCCCACCACTCCTTCTCTCTCCTCTGACGGCCACACACTCTCCTCTCTCTCTCATGACGCCACGACAACTCTCTCCCTCTTACCCACACACACTCTCTCTGCGCCCACACACGTTCTCTCTCTCTGACGTGACCAACAACACGCTCGGCACCCCTCTGCGCACACACTCTCTCTCTCTCTGCGCCCACAACACCCCTCTCTCTGACGCCACACACTCTCTCTCTCTGACGCCACACACTCTCTCCCTCTGACGCCACACACTTTGAACTAAACATTTCTATCTATACACATGAAGAGATTGAAAACAATGTATATACATAAATAATAACTAATCATTCTTTTCTCTTTACAGTTTTAGAAGGTTAGCATCCTCTACAGTGGATTCAATAAATAAAATAAATAAGTGTCTATTAATTGAGTTATTTATATATCACTCAATAAAATTGCTAAAAAAGTGTGTCTCTTAAAGTCTAAATTTTTGTAACAAAATTAATAAAATAACGATAATATGTTACAAGTCAGTTAAAAAAAAAAAAAAACTAATGTGCACGCTTCAAAGTAGCGATTAACAAAATTGATTGTGATGTATATATAAAAAAAGGTTGCGTTCCAATCATGGGATATGCAAGGTGTACTTGCATAAAATTGGTAAGACCTCATCTCTTCTATATGGCAGCTATGGGGGAAATCGAAAGTCTGGAACATATTTATTGTAGTGCAGTGCGTATGAATCAGAAAGACGCGAGATGTTCTACAAGTTTGAAACAATTCCCCGCTTTCCTATTAATTGTAAGGAAATACTCACTTGCAATAACAGTAAAATTTTTTGAAATACTTCGAGAATTTTTGTATTTATTTTATTGTAGATATCGAGCTCGGTGAGTTTCTTAAAGTCTACCTCTAGCTTATTTGTTGGATTAGTTCCAACGGAGTGCAAGGAATATCAGTATTCCTCCTAGTGTGTGTTTGTATTTCTAGATGTGATATATAAAGTTTATATATTGTAAACAGTATTTAATTTTTGTTATTTTAGGGATGCATGTATTTATTAGGTTGCAAGTATTTATTAGCGTGAATGAATAAAGTTTAAGTTTTAATTTTATAGAAATGAATGGCATGTGTGAGTAAGCGTGGGAGGGGGGACCAATTCTGGACAGGTGTGGCAACTTTTGATCGTGTCATACACTTTTTTAATTCTGGGAGCCACTGACAGTTGGAGCCAGGGACAGGTCTGAGCCTGGATTGGCTATCCCGGCACCTTTGTGCACGTGAGTGTGATGGTAGTGTAAATAGTGTATATATTTTTTAATTTAGGTTTAAGAATAAGGGGTGCGCTAAGTATCGGAAACTTTACCGCAAACTTTGGCAGAACTTATTCTATTGATTTTCAAATAAATTCTCTTGATTTTTAAATAAATTCTCATTGGCATGAATATATTTATCAGAATGAGCGATTTTTTTGAATGAATGTATTTATTTGGAAGAATGTTTACTGTAGAAATGTAACTACAGGCAGGAGTATTTTGTCTGAGACGAGAGAGATGGTTTTGAACCACTAATAATGATAATGTTTTATTTGAACCAAAAAGTAAATACATTTTCTTCAAAAATAAAAAAACATTCTACGCCATGGAAATTCCGTCTGCCGGAGGGTTAACGCAAAAAATGAAATTACATTTCGAAAATTAAATTAATAATAAAAATAAAAAATAAAAAACAAATTATACACTACAGTAACACTCAATACATAAATTAAAACAAAAAATAAAAAAGTAAAATAAAAAATTGGCAACTTGAAAAAATGAAAAAGAAATAGAAACAGAATAATAAATAATATAATAAATACAATAAAGAGTAATAGATAAATACTTGCTAATCTAAAGACTATAAAGGAAAATTATACATGCTTCTGAAAAAAGAAAAGAAAAATACATAGATTCTTTAAAAAAGGAAAAGAAAAATATATAAATAGTTAGAATAGAAAATAAGGAAACTGAAAAATAGCTTATAAAATGGCAAGAATGAAAAATTAAATAAAGAATTTAATTTATCTAATATATTTGTAAGAAATATACGCAAGCCTTGAAGGCAATAAGACTGTGATGGTCAAATCATATGGTGGATAATGCCACACATGTCACGCAAAGTCGATTAAACGTTTGCTATCTTTCTCGGAAGAAGCATTAAGAAAGGGTATCATTGCAGTTGCAGGAAAGAGGCTAAGACCAAGATACCGCACCCGCAATTCACTAAGAGCAGTACATTCGCATAAGAAATGATATAAATCCTCTCTCACAAATGGATCACCGAGTGGGCAGTTAGCATCAGGACTGTCAAGCCACGGTATGAAATTTAAATTTAAAAGCTCACATCTGAGCTTAAACAACCATTTCAAATCATTCAGATTAAAAGCTAAATATGGCTCTCAGCGTCAAGACAAAAAAGTTTAAGATCATAATTTAGTTCTTTGTACAAGAGAAACCTATCAGAATCTTGAGCAAACCGGACACATTGTTCATTATGCCGAACCTTAATAGTATTTAATAAAGTACTCAACTGATCTTGCCAGAGATAAACCTGATCCAGAGAACTATCAAACCCACAGGAGTATCTTAGCGTCAGCTCACGCCAGTGCCTGAACCAAAAAGCATTCTAATTAATTACCTCGATTTTTTGCACCACTACCGGTGTTGGATATCTCACAGTAATGATGGTTCACTTTTTTGCATGTAATGGCTGACGGCAAAAGCTAATGTCAAAAAAAAAAAGGAGCGTTTAAAATATTTATTCGATGAGTATTTATTTATCAGTTTGTACTTTTGATACATTTTGATTTTGATAGTGGATTATGTGATTGCAATGGATTTAAATGATTTCTATAAGAACTAAAGAAATAATAATAGAGATAAATAATAGTACGATATACGTTTAAGGTGCCTAAAAATTTTCTAAATTTGGATGTGACCTAATTTCTCTATTAACACATATATATCAAAAACGTGAGGTAGTAAATTTCTTAACGTTATTTGATAGGAGAATATAATACATTTTTTTTTGTAATCTTTTAAAACATGATAATTATCTCTATTAAAAACTTTTGCCAACAAACATATGGCGAATTATTCTAAATGGCGTATTAAAGATATTTCAAAATTGGAAATTCTGACAGTATTATTTTTACAAGCACAAATACAAGTTTAGAATGGAGAAAACAGGTCAAATGTTAATTTGATTAATCCATTTGTGTGAAGTTATCATGAACATGATTTCTTCCACTTCTCTAAACATAATATAAAGATTTAATATAATGGAATCTTATTAATATCAAGCAATAACTCGCAAACGACTGCGCACACTAAAATTAATATTTGTATAAATTGTTCAAATAAAAAAACATAATTTGTATGTTCAGACACAAATATAATTAATAACCTCCTCAATCTGTATTTAATAACAAAGACATTGACCTTTTTTACACATAGATATTTCAGAAAAAGAAATATTCAAATTCTCCATCTTGATATCTTGATATTCCTTGTGCATATCACATGAGAATTTGACTTGAAGATTTCTATAAAAATTGGATTTTCGAAGGTACCATTTTACACGTAGGTTTGTTTTGTTTTTTTCAATTTTTCACATATTTAATTCTAATGTCTTCACAAATTTTCACAAAGCATGGTAATTTCTCTCTAAAGAAAAATGCTCTTACATATCATTTGAATTATCTTATTTTTTTTTTTATATTTTCTGTAATAGAGAGTATTGCGACATAGTTAAATTTTCTGAGGTGAGTTTTGTACAGGAAATACATTTTTCGAGGTCATATAAGGAGGAAAAATGAAATATTTGTGGTGAATGAGATGTGTGGATGTGAATATATCTCAAAAAAGGAAAAACCGTAAGAATCTTAAATTTGATATTGTCTAGACAATGGCCACGCACCAGACATGAGTTTCGATATAAATATAGTGTAACGCAGCCAGTGGTGCCATTTAGGAGAGAAGCCAGAGGTACCTTGTATGACTGTATGTACAAAACCGGAAGCTCATACTACTATCGCATCAGATACGAAAGTTGCGATCTATATCTGCCGATTGAAAATAATTCCGCTTACTGAAAGTTTTTTCTCTTCGTTTTTTGGGCCATTTCTAAAAAAAAAACGGCTTCAACTATCTTCTTTAAACTTCCAAGTGCAAATTACACACATACATAATTAATTTCTTTTATTTAATAGATTGTCCTAGAAAAAGTGATTTTTGGTCGATTCTGAGGAGTTATAAAGTATCTTCAGTAGTAGTGATTTCCAACTTAATGAAAATCGGTTAACTGAAAGTCCGAATTTACAAAATCGGTTTCTGAATTTTTTGTTTTTGACCTAAATCTATCTATCTATCTTTCTATCTATCTATCTATCTATCTATCTATCCTAGTATCTAGCTATCTTCTATCTATCTATCTATCTACTATCTACTACTTCATATCTATCTATCTATTCTATCTATCTATCTATCTACTAATCTAGCTATCTATCTATCTATCTATCTATCTATCTATCTACCTTTCTATCTATCTATTTATCTATCTATCTATCTATCGAACTATCTATCCAACTATCTAGCTATCTATATATCTATCTGTCTATCTATCTATCTATCTATCTATCTATCTATCTATCTATCTACCTTTCTATCTATCTAGCTATCTATATATCTATTTTTGTATCTATCTATCTATCTATCTATCTATCTATCTATCTATCTATCTATCTATCTATCTATCTATCTATCCTATCTATCTATCAAAATCGATCTATCTATCTATCTATCTCTCTATCCTACTAGTCTATCTATCATCTATCTATCTATCTATCTATCATCTATCTATCTATCTACTATCTATCTATCTATCTATCTATCTATCTTCTATCTATTTATATCTATCATCTCCTACCTATCTATTTGCTATTCTATCTGGTCTATCCTATCTATCTATCTAGTATCTATATAGATCTGATCTATCTATCTAGCTATCTATCTATCTATCTATCCTATCTATCTATCTATCTAACTATCTATCTATCTATCTAGCTATCTATCTTCTATCTATCTACGGTTCGTTTACAAATCTGTATTAAACTATAATTAGAAACATACACGGATGAAAGTAAGATAGATCAGATAGATTGGTGCAGCTGTTATAATATAATATGATAATGATATTAATGAGATGAGTAAAAATAAAATTAGCTGATTGGGCAAATAGGAAGATCAATGTATAAGACAGAAAATGGAACGCAGACGAAAATTTTTCCCTCCCTATTGTAGCGGCTAGTCGGAAATTGGGTAACGGATTTTAAAATCAGTTACAAGGCAATGCAGATATTGAACTGTAATATAATTCAATCCTAAGATCACTTGCTGTACTATTGTCCTCTATTTTAAAGCGATAGTAATCACATTATAATAAGGTAGTCACAAAAGGAGATAATGGCCTATATAGCATTGTATTCTGTTAATTGATTTTTTAAATGATTTTTAATAAATTTATTAATGCTATTGATTTTGATAAACTGGAAATATAGTATTATTATTATTATTATATAAATTATTATTATTATTTTGATTGTTCTCAGGAGTTTCTCAAATACTAAACTGTGACACACTTACTTGGCCAGGTCACAGAGAGTTATAACGCTGAACATAGTAAAACAGAGTGGCAACATTATTGGACCATACATCTTGGGCATGAGGGCATGACACCACACCTCTATTAAACTGTCATGAGCGTGCAGGCCTTTAATGCAGAAAATTGCGGATGATTCTTGCAGTCTCCAACAACACCGACTTTTATACATCTTGCCCAAATGTTGCAGTGGCTCCCAAAAGTGTGTAAATGCTGTCTACTGTTGTCTATGGGAGAAGCCCGTTGGCTGATATTACCACAGGGATGCTGATAGCTGAATTCAATCTGTACATTTCTTTCAGTTCAATGTAAGTCCTTCAGTTCAATGTAAATCTGTACATTTCATTTCAGTATAAGTTCAAAGCATAGGTCTCGGTATTTTGGAATCTTTTCACCCCTGGTTTTCGGCATGTTATCGTCGTTAGGATTTCCTAGGTCTTCTATTATTGATAACCACTAGATCTAGTTTATTATGGGACAATCTTCTTCGTTCCAAGAGATCTTTACTTCTTTTTTTCCAAGAACTGTCGCGGTTCGTATTGGTAATATGATGTCACGTCTACTCTTAGCAGGTCATACTCTTCACATAAGGCTTTAAGTAGAATCTTACATATATTATTATGCATGTGGAGATATTGTTTAGGTGTCAAATCTGGTCAGCGATCGGTTATATGCTGGATATTTTCGCTGATATTTTCCATTATCTAGTATTATTATTATTATTATTGAATCTAGTATTTTATTGATACATACATGTAGCTTATAACTATTGTGTACTATGGTTTATGATGTACACGCGTAGGCGTGAACTCGGAAGCGTTAGAGGGCTTTATGAAGCACACAATTATGAAAGTTAAAAAGGCAATAAAGCTTTAATTGGCTTACCTTCAAGATGCGGTTATGATGAATGAGAAGCGTATGCTGAGCCGGAGAAGCTGTGAAAGACGCTAGGAAGCGTGAAAGGCTATAAAGGAGGATGTGTATATGTGTAAATATGTTCGTGTATGGGGGTGTATGAAAGGAAATTGCGAGAAAGGTAATTGGTGAATCAAGCGTGCGTTCATTGATGCGAATTAGACCTCTAGGAAGCTGGTTGGAGGCAGAGATGAAAGACCTGTGTTGTAAACGCAATACACCCGTGGAGGCGGTGAAATTTTTATGATGAGGCAGTAAATGATGACACAGGTGAAGCGAGCCAAACCACAAGTGAAGAAAAGGGATGAATAACCAGGAAAAAGGGGGTGGCTGTGGAGGCGAAACACCAACATCCGAAGACACGAGAGAAGGCGCGAACGCGCCAGAGAATTAAAAAGGGGAGAAACAGTATGTCTGGCCGGACGACGCGGGCGCGCGCGGAAGTTACCAATACAGACAAAATATGGCAAGACGACGCAACAGATGTATTATTTAAATATTGTATATTGTTGTATACAGTAAATATTTTTAAATGTTACTTATATTTCAACTAATAATTATTATATTGGGACTGAAAGCTTTGAAAGTTTTTCATCCTTCCTCTAGATAGGCTGGCTTCACTACGGTTAAGAGCCCTATCCACCCAGAAACCTGGAAACCAGAAAATTGAACAAAAAGGATGGGTAAAGGATAGGAAGTAAGGGATTGAAAGTAAAAGGTAAAAGGTCAACGGCCAGTTGTTTCTTTAGACGACAAATGGAAAATTCTGGAGACCAGTTCAACTCCGGACCCACAGGGGAATGGCCTTTTGAGGCCTTTGGGAAGGGGAGTGGTAGGGCAGGGAATGTTGGACTTTGTGCATTGGAGGATATGATTCCTTAGGTTTACTTTGTCTTTGACCCCACCCAAAAAAAAATTATTACTGTTAATTATATTATTTCTATAATCTGTTCTACTTTGTTTTATTTTTCATTGATTTCTTTTATATTGAAAGAAGGTGGTTTTATGTTATTTTTTTTTATTTCACAAAGATTATTGTAAATTTATTTTGGTTTTATATCCAGAAATTTATATAATTTTATATTAACAATAAAGAAATACTTATCATTTTGAAGGCATATATAAATAAAATCTGTAGGAGAAAAAAATCTGTAATTAATGCGACAATATATTAAAATAATTCTATTAAAATGTTTGTCCCACTTCAATTTATTGTGATAAAAAGGAAGTGCTGCGATCTATGCGGCAAATCTCTGCAGTTTCAGAACTTATAAAATATAATTTACCTTCAAATATCTAGGATATGGTTGAAATGTGTGAAACATGAAATATTAGCGATATGATTAATGACAGGACTATACCACATATAATGTTGTGGGCCGTGATATATTACAAATAAAATTAAGACATTTGTCACATCTTATAAGTTATAGTGAACCAAATTTATATTAATACTAAATAGAATCCATTCATTGCTCGTCCCTATATCTTCCTTAATATATGTCCTTTAACAAATATTGAACCACAAGTAGTAATTATAAACAAATTTTGCTCTGATACAGAGGAGAGATACTCTGATATAGAGAAGGTCTTTTTATTACAACCTCGGATCCCCAAATTTTATTTAATGCTACCAAATATTATATTGCAAGATAAGTCAATAATTAAATGAATGCCAAGGGCCCAAAGCCATAGTGCAGCAACTTCTTACCCTACTTTGAATAAGTGAGATTTCTACCCGCAGAAGAGCAGTAGCCTGTCGTAGGCGACTTTCTACCCCGCAGAAGAGCAGTAGCCTGAATCGTTGCATGATTAGACGATCATGAGGCAGTTGACCACTAAAAGCAATTTCATTTTTTATGGTGCAGCGCACAGGGACCCAAAGAGGTCTACCTCCTACTATGAGAACACCCACTCTATAGGACCCTTTACAAATTAAAATCACTGAATCTGGGTTCTAGGAAGAGTAGATCTTACTCTATGTTGTTAGGTGCTCAGGCATAACCTTCTCTGGATGATAGCGAAGTAGTCAGTTAGAAAATGTATTGGAATCTCCTGTATCTAACCACAGAATCTGCAGGCGATCTTGGAATAGCTTCTTCAGGCGTCAGCTGAGTCTATAATGCCCCATGAGGAACCCCGCCAAAATGCAAAACGTATTTTTACTCAGACTGATGCATTCTTCAGTTCTTTTCTGTTCATAACTGTCCAAAAAAGTCTTGGCCTAGTTCAATCATGGGAGTAGTCTTTAGACTTGTGCTCTGTACATTTCCTCCATATTTCTGAGGTTTTTCCGGAGAGACCGGTCACTTATCTGAGAATGTCCCGGACCCATAGGGCGGATGCAGCGCCTTTCCTTGCCAGCTGTCAGCCATCTCATGCCAAGTTATCAGCATGCCTCAAAATAGGGTAACTATATAGTAACTGTTTGTTCCTGCCCAGGTCATTTAGTTTGACCCGATGGGGCATGGGGTTATTCCCGTACCATTTGAACATATGATGATAGGGTATCGGATGGAATTATTAACTCGTATTTTTAATTGTTCGATATAAGCGACCTTAGCGAGGGCTAAGCAATTTCTTAGACCATCTTATGTAAAAACAAATAAAATTGTTATCATTCAGAGTGACAGCATTTCTGTATCGTATTTTAACTTTACTCATGAATTAAATATTCCACTGAAAGGCCTAACCTTTTAAATTTACATAAAGGCTTATTTTTTCTGAAATGTTTCATGAGACATTAATATATAACATGAAATGAACTGCGGCAGCCAAGAATTTTCATAATTTAATCTATAAAGGGTACATATATGATTAGAATGTTAATGATCTGTAAAATGACAATATAAATATAGCTTTTAAAATAAAATTTAAAATGTAGTTTTAACTGACACAATAATATTAAAAGATTATAATATTAGTGTTTTAGTCGAAAATTATATTTTTGAAAGTAAAAATTATCACATTATTTACATAATTGCTTGAAAGTGTTGTTCAGGATTTATATTATTTTATGCTGATGGAAATAATCGCCTGATATTTTATAAAAAAAAAAATTATTAATAAAAAAAAAAGTGATCACCATAATTTTATAAGTAGGAACAGTACTTTTTATTTCTGAGCATTCACTTTGACACAACAACTAACGCTGCAATCAATTGATTAATTTATTTATATTTTGATTATAAACATATAAATATTAATATATTTATATATTACCATATAAATTATTAATGATATAAAGATTTATTATATTTATGTAAGTTAATATATGCAAATAAATTATATACCACTTTGCAATAAATGGCGACGACTGTGGTTCTAAAACATATGCCCACTTCTGTCCTTTATAGATGAGATATTAAAAAAATTTGATGTATGTGTACACCAGTATTACAGATTATTGTAAACATTTCCTTGATACTAAATGGTGAAAAAAAAATAAATAAATAAATAAATTGATTATAAAAAATTAAAATCGAATTTCCATAACAATTATCTTTAACTATAATCAACATAAATGTTTTACAACATATAAAAATGTGTTCCTAATGATGTTGAATTCTGTTATTAGAGAGATAAAACTCAAAAGTAATCGACTACTGTTAAACTGGTTTCTGATTCATTCAGTTAAAAAACAAAAAAAAAAAAAAAAAACTATATGTATTTTATTAATACAAATAAAAAAAATGATAAAATTGTGCTAATTTACAAAATAATATAACCTATAATTCTACAGTAATTTAAAAAAAAAAACCTATGTTTTCTAATTATAGGATTTAAAATTGGTAAACTCAAATCAATTTCATTATACCAGTAGACTTGTATTTTGATTTTGAATGATTTTAATCTTAAGCTTTTAATTATTAGTTTTAAATTAATTTAGAATATATATTTAAAACTATTTTTAATAGATATCTGTATAATGGGAAGGGATTAGCTAAGTGGTTAGCGTACTAGGTTCCCACGCGGAGGACCCGGGTTCGAATCCACCTGTGCTGCCTTAGATTTTCCCTACCTAGGAGTCTCCACAGCGCACTGTCTGGTGATGGACAGTGTTGTGTGTAGCGAGAGAACACTGTCTGGGGGCCGGCGGTGCACTGAGAAGGTTCTTGGTGCTAATGACCATACATAGATGTTGACACGCCTTAAATAAATAAAAAACTTCAGTATAAAATTATTATTCTCTCTTCATTTCACAACCCTGCCTCATCAAAAATAAAACATAAAACCTTATAAATACGTCCAAAACTTCGTATAATGAAAATGTTTGGAAAGTTTATGAAATCTAACTTGAAAAAAGAAAGAAGCGTGAATGGTTTCGGCTATCACTTGTTGTAAAATCAGATTATGGCTGGTTTGACTTCGATATTCCATAATAATCGAATAAATTGGAAACTAAATCGATGCTGACCAAAGAATAGATTAGTTTAGAATGCAATATCAAATACACACTGTGTATGAAAAATGGTTACGTATTAATGGGCAGATAAACTAAAACATAGGCCTAACGGCTTTAATATATTTTTTTTTAATTTATGAATAAAAAAAAAATCTGATGATTCTAACAATTCGTTCTGTTTTAATTTAACAATTTAACTGGATTTGGTAATCCTCATTATTATTATTATTATTTGTCCGTGGGGAGGGACCAAACCCTACGCTATCCAAAGCTCCACTGGGCTAATATAGATAACCCAAGAAAAACAACAACAAACCGGGTCTAGATCAAATATCCAGACCCGGGTCTAATCGAACTAAGATTCACTGCAGTCCGAATAAATCGGACAATAACCTTAAGGGGAAATAGCCTAAGCTCTTCCACAGATATCCTGTTCCGACCAAAGGTCCTGAACCTTATTTCCTCACAACCAGGCAATCTTCATACAACATGAATGGGTGTTTCCTCCTTTGTCTCATAGACTCTACAAAATAGATCCGGCATAAGCCCATTACGTATGGAGATGTCTACAATGCCCAGTAATAGATCCAACCAGATGCCTGAGAGAGTTCCGTGGAAGGCAACAGCAACATCTCACTAATAACCCTGCCCGGACACCCAATGAGCATCTTAGATTACCGACACCTACTGTGCTCATCCACAGAGATTCCAACTGTGGCATCCATGACTGGAAGCCTGACAGACATGTGCCAGAAGACGCGCCAACAGCAAGTTCGGGACCAATGAAAGGGATAGAGGCGCCTAATTTGACAAACCTATCCATCTCCTCATTCCCAAAAATTCCCATGAACTAGAAGCACATCCTTCAGAGAAGAAAGCTATTCCAGTCTTTTAGAATATTCCAACACTAACCTGGAAGTGGAGACACATGAACTCAGCGCCTTCAGCGCACTTGGCTGTCCAAGCAATTAAATACCCAGTTAAATATCGTAATCCTTACCCAATTAAATAAGCTTATGCGGGGCTATCAGCTTGCGTAGCTAATCACTAACAACATTCTAAACTCTCCGGTAATTTTATCTTTTGGCATTCTTCCTTCAACTCTTCAACATTTTTAATTTATATAAGAAGAATTCATAATAAAGCAAGAAAAGTTGAAATACAGAAGGAGGTAATTATACGTACATTTAGTTACATGTTAACTTGATGTCTTTGATTACTCACCTTACTTTATCGCAATAGGAAACACTTCATTCAAGATAATGACGGTACTACCTCCTAAATATCCATTCCAAAAAAAAAAAAACTTCACACAAGTTTAATTATTATCGGCAACCGTAGTAAGGATAGAAAGGTGAGGGGCTCCAATTAGCTAATTGTGAACAAAGTTAAAGACTTGTAGATTTCACACGAACAAATTGTGCTAAATATACGGTTTTACCAAAAATGGAAATAAATAATCAAGAAACAGTTTTCAAAATAAGTATTAATGATAAAGTTGAAGCGGGTTTGGCTTTCTCTGATTACACAGGAAACATAATTGAGATACAAAACTGAATTGAAGATAAATTATATAACCTTGGACTGTTTGGTTATAAATCAAATGTAAATACGTATAACTGTTTGCAAGTGTTTGTAGTAATAAGAAATGGGTTTGTTATGTTCCTGTAAGTACGTTTAGTTTATTGCAAGTAATAACACACGCGTAGGAATAATAGCTCCACCTAAAGAATTCTTCAAGTTTTCCTATTTCTTATGTAAACAATTGCATTGTTTACTATAATTACGCATTTATCTCTTAGTAACAGATGGTAACAAGTGGCTAGCTGCTAGCATATTGGAACGTAAATTATAGAGTTTATTTGTTAACCGTTTTCAAACTTTATACTAAAAACTTAATATATTGGAATTATTTACTTTCGCTTAATGAGTAAGAGGAATTATTATGATCGTTGTATAATTGAGCTTTGAAAATATTTCATGTTTTGAGGTAGTCTGAATACGAAAAGAAAAGCGAATGTTCAGTTGGTGTGTGTGTGTGTGTACTTTTTCACCTTAACAGCACCTTCTATTGAAGTAGAAATTATTTTCTATATGCATCATAATTTATTAGCCTATATTGATTTATGGACATAACAATTATTGTCAAATAATAAAAACTAAAACTTGTTGGAGGATAGTACCACAACAAGTAATAGTAAATACAATTTATATTGTTTTATTGTACAGATAGATATAGAACACACAAAATGAATAGTACATACATATATTGAGCTCGAGCGTATTTTTACCGTGAGTACCTAGGTTAACCTGCTCATGTGTCTAAGCTTAAGAAAGGCGGCAAGCCTAGAAACAGTTTTGCCATGCCGCCACAGTACTCCCCCCCTTTTAAGAGGAGTATTTGGCAGGGAAATGGACATGTCTTCCGGATTTAGTGGTATAGGCGGCCCTTGGCGCCGGTGGTGCAGGAACTGTAGCTGGTGAGGCTGTTGCTGAGGTTTCCGTTGATGCCGGGACACGCTCTGCAGCTTGAGTCGCAGACTCTTGTAGCAAGGAGTGGCAGGCTTTGACGCGATCTATTGATACCACTAACTGTTTCCCTCGGGCTTCTATCGTGATTGTCTTCTCTGTCCTCGCTAAAACGCGAAAAGGGCCCTCATATGGTGGCGTAAGCGGAGGTCGAACTGCGTCAACCCGGAGGAAAACATGAGTGGCTGTGGCGATCCCTTTATCCACAAAACATGTGCGCCGTCTGGATGATCGGGGTCGGACTGGCCGAAGCTCTGTGAAGGCGCTGCGTAGTCTCTTAGCCAGCTCTGCCTGTAGGGTGGCCGTGGTAGAAGTGAAAAAATCTCCGGGTAACCGTAGGCTCTGGCCATACACCAATTCACATGGTGCCACGCCCAAGTCTTCTCGGACGGTTGTACGTAGTCCGAGGAGGACCGCGGGTAATGCTAAGTGCCACTGAGATGACTCTTTAAAGCGTCGTCAGAAAAGGCTCCCTGTGCTAGGTCCGACATTATCCGTAGCAAATGTGAAGGCTTTCTATCCCCCAAATGCGTATCGGCAAGTAACTTTTTTAATCTTGTATCACCACTATCGGACGATCGCGTGATGAGGGTGGTTTTAAGTTTAGTATAAGGTTGCTCTGCAGGCTCGTTTTGGATCACGTCTGAAATGAGGTCTATGGCTTCGGTGTCTAAAGCCGCCACGACGTAATTATATTTCGTTACTTCGTGTGTAACGCCAGCGACGAAAAAATTAGCCTCTACTTGCCGGAACCATAGGTCCGGTCTCTGTTTCCAAAAGGGCGGTATTTTTACGGCAACTCGCGCTACCCGGAAACCGACTGACCCTCGCTTTTTGGTGGTGCGAGATTCTGTCCCTCCTTCATACTATCTGAGGTGGGATTAATGATTTCAATTTAAACGTATTTGTGACAAATTAATATCTACAACAAATAAAATTGTGAACTTATTAGTTATAAAATAATTGATGAAATGATTCTTACAATATGTAAATAAACGATTGATTAGCCTTAATAAACTTTTGAAAAACAATTTACTCTAAATTCAGAATAGTAACATGAAACAAAAAAATTCAGAATCGTAAGATTACAATTTACTGATAATTGAATAGAAGTAATTGAATAGAGACCTTTATAAAGAGATAAACAAAATTATAAAACTAGTAAATTGAAAATTACCTTCAAACGTTAAATGTACTTCCTCCAAAAACAAAGAATCCTGTAGTATTTTTACAATAATGATAAAGAAAGTCGATGAGTATAAATCAATCAATTTTATAATGAAATGAGATGAAACTAAAAATTAAACACTAAAACAATTATTTGTATACATGAAAATAACTAACTTTATGTACGGGGTCACCACTGTTGGAGGATAGTACTACAACAAGTAATAGTAAATACAATTTATATTGTTTTATTGTACAGATAGATATAGAACACACAAAATGAATAGTACATACATATATTGAGCTCGAGCGTATTTTTACAGTGAGTACCTAGGTTAACCTGCTCATGTGTCTAAGCTTAAGAAAGACGGCAAGCCTAGAAACAGTTTTGCCATGCCGCCACAAACTCAATCACAATTCAGTCTGATCTAAAGCTAGTTCCAAATAAATCTGATATTTATCAAAAGGTACGAAAAATTGCTTAAAGTAGCCTTCACATTAATCTCACCAAGTAACTGGATTAAAGATCCCCATCTTAATTGCCACTGAAAATAGAGGTATGTGACAAGTAAATCAGCTCGATAAAGAAATTTCGTATAGATTTTACATGAATAAACACAGAAAATACATTGTTTTCTCAATGCATCCTTATGAAATCTTAATATTAATTTTAAATTTAGAAATAAATATTTAATTTAAGGGAAGGGAATAGCTAAGTGGTTAGCGTCCAGGACTCCCACGCGGAAGGCCCGGGTTCGACACCAGCTGTGCTGACTTTAGATTTTTTTCTTCCTAAGAGCCTCTACAGCTCACTGTCCGGGGATAGCGAGTTTTGTCTGTAATGAGAGAACACTGTCCGGAGGCCGGCAGTGCACTGAGAAGGCTCTGGGCGCTAATGGCCATAGATGTTGACGCGCCTTAAATTAAAAAAAACTTCTGTATACAATTATTATTATCATCTCTTCATTTGAACACTGCCTCATCAAAAATAAAAGGTAATAACATTATAAATACGTCCAAAACTTCGGGTAATGAAAAATGAAAATATTTGGAAAGTTTATGATGATATCTAACTTGAAAAAAGAAAGAAGCCTAGAATGATTTCTGCTATGACATGTTGTAAAATCAGGATAAACCTGGTTAGATTTCGATATTTACTCAATAATCGAATATATTGGAACTAAATCGATGTTGACCAAACAATAGATTAGTTTAGAATGCAATATTGGAAGTGCAATTTTCGACGGTAAAAGAAGATTATTCCAGAGTTGCCGTTTCAATAGAAATCAATATTTCAGAATTAGCTGATTAAAAAAAAATCAGAAATAAAACAATATTGAGACGAAAACTGGAATGAGGTACAAACTGCCGATTCTACAAATACTATACAAATCACATAGTGCCTCACTCACCAAGAGAAATATTAGATTCCGTAAACGAACTTTGTATGAAAAAATAGTTATGTATTAATGGGCGGATAAACTAAAACATAGGCCTACTGCCTTTAATTTCTTCTTTTTCTTTAAATTTGAGAATTAAAATAATCTGATGGTTGGTAACAATTCGTTCTGTTTTAATTTAACAATTTAGCTGAATTTGGTAATCCTGATTATTATTATTATTGTCTGTGGGGAGGGCCCGGATTCGAGTCCTGCTGTGCTACCCTTAAATTTTTTCTTTCTAGGAGCCTCTATAGCTCACTGTCTCGTTGTCTGTAACGAGAGAACACCACCCGGAGACCAGCAGTGCACTGAGAAGGCTCCGGGCGCCAATAACTATAGATGTTGACGCGCCTTAAATTAAAAAAAAAAAATAATAATTTCTTATAAACGTTCTAGGAGCGCCCATTAATTACAGTACTGTGATGGGCAGTGCTGCCTGTAATGAGAGAACGTTGTCTGAAGGCAGGCAATAAGGGCTACGGCGCAAATATCCACATAATGTTGAGGCAGTTTAAAAACAAGAAAAAATCTAATTTAGTGGACCGGGATACTGATACTCAATCAACACCAACATAATTAACATACTGGAATGTTAGCGCTCTAATACATTTACGTAATATGTCAGATTAGTGCTTACAGATATACACTGGCAGAGTTAATGAAATTCTATTACCGGCTGGCTACATATTGTAATTAAATTTAAATATAGAAAACATATACTTTTAGTATTCTATTATTTAGAATTTTATTTTACATTATTTCCATCGTTTAGCATTATGTGAATAATTCATAAATATATTTCCTATGAAATAATTATCATTTATTTAAATAATAATACTAAGCAATAAAGGGGCGGGGACACATTTTTTTTTTTTTAATTAAATTTAATAAACATATCTTGTTACAATATTTAAATAACTTGCTATTTAACACTAATTTGATATTATCCACAGTTTTTATAAGTTCTTATTCTCATGGCCGGATCATAACCAGATCCAACCAGATGCCTGAAAGGAGGTTGATGACCTTTGATTATTCACTTTACTTTATCAAAAGATAATCTTTGTGAACAAAGTTAAAGACTTGGAAAGACACAGCAACATTCCACTAATAGCCCTGTCCGAAAGTTCCTTTTAGACCCGGGTTTAAGATTTATCGCAGTTCGAACAAATCGCGGCATAACTGTACGCTCATGAGCGTACCTCGAAGCGTAATGAAAAGATATAGATGAAGAAGATATAAAAATATACTAAATCAGAAGTAATAATATTATTTGTAATGATAAGGTAAGAGAAGAGACAATTCTTGACAGAAAGATATATAAAACTGAACTCATCTCGAAGATGATGTAAGTGGAAGCAAGAGTGTTGGCGCTGGCTGCGGTGAAGTGACGTAATGGGGCTGGTGTAAATGAGGCGTGAGAAAGTTGTATATGTGAGTGATGAGGGAGTGCAGTAAGATGCCAATGGATGACGCTGAAGACGGTCTTGAAGCCGGAAAGACGATGAAATTAAATGAGTGTTCTTCTTGAATGAGAAGAAGGCGTAAATCAAGTTAATTCTCAGTAAGAGAAATATGCTTACAGCGGATAACGCTGGGAGAGTAAATACACTCACGAAGGCGAAACAAAATAGGCGAAAAGAGTACTTGGTGCACTAAAAAGTGAACGGCGAATAAACATACAGAGCTGTGTACTTCACAACAGTCAGAAGAGCAATGAAAAATAAGGAACAGAAAAAAGAGGGAAGTTTGTGAAGATTGCGCCGGCGGCAAAAACAACAATGGAAAAAAAGTGCGATCAGTTATATGAAAAGGCGGAAAATAGAGGCGTTAAGTTACAGTAAAAAGATACAGAGTTAATCCCTCAAAGAGACCGCGACTGAACAATAACCTTAAACGGAAATAGCCTAAGCTCTTCCATGACATCCTGTTCCGACCAAAGTCCTGAATCCAATTTGAACAAAATTCACTAAAGCAAAATATTACTGACAATAACTAGTGTTGAAAAAAAAATAAAAAAATTACTAATATGTGATGAAGAGATGAAGGAGAAGTGCCAAAAGGAATGGCAATTTATTTCTTTTAATATCAGGTCATTTCGTGAACTTTATAAGATTTAAAGTTCACAAATGCTATGACCTCGATTTTTCCATATGTACAAAAAAGTTTTGCAATATGAACTGGTAAATTTCAAGTTTGTAATGTATTCATAGAATAATGTGTACTGTTATTATGCTGGTGTTATAAAAACAAAATACGAATTTTTAATCATAATTAAAGATGGGCATGTGACTTATTAGATGCTAAATACCTTTAGACATTAAATATGTAATATGAATACAATGTAATTTATTCAGAAATAATAAGCTATTTAACGAACAACCTTGGTGCGTAGGTACTAAAGACAAAATCATGAAATGGAAACTAATATTTTTAGCAAAACTTAAAGCGTATAGTATAAGTAAGTATCTAAATTATATGGAACACAAAATTAGAAATTAAAAAATTTAACTCATCCATAACCTTCCTCAACTAAACAGTAGCTCATCTAAAAAAAAAAAAAATCTCCCTCCATTTACGCGGATTTTCCGTTCATCGTAGATTTTTTTTTTTTTTTTTACGCAAACGAAAATTGCGTAAATAAGTCTATATCAGTGTCAGAAATATGAAATTACTTCTTATAAAATGATAAAGCTTGCATTATGATTTCTCTTGCTCTTTGTAAGAGAGAAAGTATTGCCAAGTATAAAATCTCGAATTTCATTTTTTATTGGAGATACAAGATTAGGGTCTCTTGAAAACGAAAAAAAAAATTCAGCGAATGGTATCTGTAGAAAAAAAATACCTCAGAAAAAAAGGGAAAATAGTAGGCGAAGTTAAAATTAGGTAATCTGTATTTATGTAGAACCGTATCCAAAACCATCAAACGGAAGTGCACGACTTTTCTGTATGGTTTTTTTTTTTGTTTCAGTATATTTGCAACATTGGAAGAAGAAGAAGAAGTAAGAGAAGAATTGTTATTCTAAGCACAGAAAAAACCATGAAGTTTAAAGTTATGTAATTATTCAGTTAAGAAGTTGCAACTCCCCAATATGTAATAATTTTAATGTAAGATTGTATAAAACTGATTTTATTGGACCGCATATAAATAGGTTGCATAAAGTAATACCGCGTAAAAAAAAATTACGGCGTAAATGGAGAGATGTAAATAGAGAGGTATAAACAAATTTAAATTAAATGTGAATAAAAAGCTGCCACCTAATGGCACAAATTGTACTAAATACATGTTTTAGAGTTTATAATTTTTAGATTCATTATTTGTGAATTTGCGTTTCTTTATTTTTCTTTATTCATTTCTTCCATAATCAAATGGCCAAGCGAAATACACAATTTTTTTTATAAGCTCAATAGTAGCATGCAGAGTGGGATTTGATTATTTTCTCTTTCTTAAGTAGCAGGATTAGCAGTGGCAGCGCTTTGGACTTGGAACCGAAGGCCCGTATTCGAATCTAGCCTCTTCATCTTACTGTGCTACTCTCTCTTATAAATGCCTTTAATCCGACTTATTTTCTATCATCATATAACGAAGTAATCCCTCCCGACGATCAAATGACAAATGCCTCACAACAAGCATTGGAAACTCCATGTTGCTAATACCAACAGCATTAGCGCTATATGAATTCCCTGTTACACCGACCTGTACGGACTGAGTACAACTTTTAAGCATCAAGTTCTCTCCTAGCGACCATGTTTAGATTCCACCAACGAATCACGATACATAGCGATACGATAGCTCTGCAATTTTAGAGTTTAAGCCAGTATGAAATCAACCAGCAAGAGTTTGCCTACAAATAATAACTTCAAGCAGTCCCAAATCAACATTTGAAGAGTCTACAATCAATTTTCAAAAAGTGTCAACTGAAATAATCAACTGTGAATCACTTAGCTTTCTGTCAAGAAGCCCTTTTAAAGGCCACATTATCTTCTACAAGTTAGCTAAACGAATTTAGAACTAACTATCTAAAATAATGCTAATGTTTGTGGTGGTTGGTTCAGCAGAGCTGGAAGCATCAAGACTATTTTCCGTGGTAGCACATGCTTCGTTTTGTGGTCATCGACCGTTTTCGGGCGTTATCCCATCTCAGGCTGAGTTTTTCAGACAGTGTGCCAACACAGACTCGTACAGAGACTTAGTTTACACTAACTCACACTAACTAAGTTAGTGTGAAACTAGTCTCTGTACGGTCTGTGTGGCACACTGTCTGAAAAACGCATCCTGAAGATGGGCAACGCCCGAAACGGTCGATGACCACAAAACGAAGCAGGCTACCACAGAAAATGTCTCTGATAATGCTAATTATTTTCTATGTATTATTTTTATTATCAAATTGAAAAAAAGATTGAATATTTTTTTATAATCTTCTTATATCTGGGCATTTTCTTCTAAAATAAACTGAGATATATAAGTATTTACTAGAAATACACTTGAGGTCTTAATCAATTAAATCAAATCATCAAAGACCATAGTCTCCTATAGCATTTCATAAACTTCAGTTATTCATTTTATATTAAATAATTTTTCAAACCCAAATAAAAACATCTGTATATTGCCTGCCACCTGAATTTCCATTTTCAATAGCGCATACATAATAAATGCGAATTATCAATCTACTCAATAACAGCGGCAATTCTGTTCTACATAAAAATCCTTATCCTTTGTAGAATTAAGTATTCAAATACAAAGTGTTTTTATCAATGGCATTCTAATTAAATTAGTTTAACAAATAAGTGCTAACCATATAGGTTTTAAACTATAATTACAAAATTCTTAATGATAAAAAGATTGAATCACTTCAACGCAATGCTGGATAACATCTGGTATTTTTCGGTCTTAGCATGCATAATTCTTATATTTCTGATCGTTTTCGGATTTTCATCCATCGTCAGGATACAAGGTTGGTTATGAAGCAACATAACCTTAAAACCTTGTAACGCATATACATAGGTCAACAAACCAACAAGTGTCGAATGTAACAGAAACATTGCGTTGAAGTGAACTCTCTACACGAACTTGATGAATTTGTTCTGACGATGGATGAAAATCCGAAACCTGTCAGGAATATAAGACGGATAATAAACTGATTGTAAATGGACATATGATAAATAGATTATTGCTTTTAATTTTGTTCACTAAAGTAGATGTCAATATTGTTTTAATAAACACAAGTTTCCATCTACTATCTAGATACCTAATTGGTGCAAATTTATAAAACCATGATATATTTGTTTACAAATATACAGATTTCAATTTCCATTATCTTTTACAAACATACATAAACAACAGTAATAAATGTTCAATGGCCATAAATGGCTTGTTTACCACTATATTATAAATTATAATATATTAAATTATTGCTATTTATTGAATATTATAAAACCATTATCTGGTACTAGATTTCAATTCTTTAAAAGGAGCAAAAAATTTTTTCATTTCCACCAGATGGTTAAATTGTTGGTAGTAAATTGGGCAAAAACATATTATCTAGAGATAGTTTATTGTAGTATAAGGAGGCAATTCTTTCAATTGGTTAATCATTCATTGCTTTTTTTATTTGAAGAAGGATTTTATACTTGCTTGAAAGGTTTCACTTCCCTTCATTCTGATTTGAAATAAGAAATTTATACTGCTTGCAGGTGTCCATGAAAGAATAAACTGTGAAAGCAGTTATCAGGTAAAAGATTGTCTTCTTATGATTCTAAAGAAACAGCGGACAACTGCTTTAAAGAATTTACAAGAAGAGATATACCAATTAGTGAACAACTAAGAGACAGTAGGTGTGTCGTTTTTATTCACATATCTTGCCTGGTTGGTGACTATTAGTACTGGTCATGGTATTGCTGTTTTATGACAGGTAAGTGCATTAAATTAAAGTTATAAATGTTAATGACTCCAAAGAGTCAGCAGAAACAGAGACTTGAGGCTGACGCCAGAGACACCTCCCGGGCGGTTGGTTCCTCGTTTCACCGAGTTCTGGAATCCGGCTGATCAACAACAATTAGTAAAGTACTTTCCAGTAGGTTAAAAAAAAAAAATAGTTGTGATAAGTATACAATATTTCAGCAATTCTCGACCTTCAATTTGTGTATATATTCTAATTAAAATTCAATGTTATTTTGTAATTGTTAAATGTCAACAAAATAAATTACAAAATTTTATCAAAATTCAATTTATTTGATGTATTTTCGTTATTTTTTGTTTTTTATTTACTTTGTTTTAAGGCGCGTCAACATCTAAGGTCATTGGTGCCCGGAGCCTTCTCAGTGCACTGCCGGCCTCCGGACAGCACTGCCCATTACCGGAAAGTGAGCTCCTAGGAAGAGAAAATCTAAGGGTTTATTTTTATTTTATATTGATCAGAGATATTTTCCGTGATAGCCTGCTTCTTTTTGTGGTCATCGTCCGGTTTTGGGACCCCAACATCAGCTTTTTGTCAAACAGTGTGATAACATAGATTTGCACAGAGCAAATTTAGTTGATACACTGGTCTTTAAATGTTTTTGTTAGGGCCTAACTAGGTTAAGAGAGGTGATGGTACCTGAGTGGGTAAAAAACACATGTTTCGTTCTTTAAAGGGGGCATTTTGTACCGTTTAAAAATGGAAACATCCAACACGTGGGGATGTGTAACTTAAACTACGTTTTTTGAAGGAGATTTACTTTATAATTAATTATCTATACTATCTTACTTTTTCTTTTTTTTGCGCATCGACAACTGCGGTCATTAGCGCTTCTCAGTAAATTTTCTTTCTCGAACCGGGTCCACACGAGCCTGGATGGCACATGTACCTTACTATTATATTTATTTCCTTATAACAGCGCGAAATAACACTGTCAGCCGGGGCCTGCTATGAAGTAGTACTGACAAGAAATTATAATTTAAAAATGATGATTTATTTTATATTATTTCTATTTTGTATCTTTTGTCTTTGTAAGTTTTGCAAACTTATATCGTATCTTATCTTTGTAAATTATCTTTCGTTTATTGTAATTACTGCTTAATTGTATGCTTTACTCTTTGCTATGGATTGTATCCTAGAAGCTAAAATAAATAATAATAAAAAATATAATATCAAAATAAGAAAGTTTTATCATTTTTTTTATTTATTTTTTTGAAAAAAAATTATAGGTAAGCATGCGTTGTCGGGAGTACCTGGACTATTAAGATAATTTCTATATCATAATAATTTAATTGTTAATTCAGGACAAAATATTCTTATATTGAGCGTGACGCGCGTTTGACAGGTTAAAGAATGGTAAAATTCTTTGAATGGTGAAAGTGCTCTATTGTTTATAAAATTGTCTACAAACATCCTCGCAAATACTTTTTGAAATAGGAATTTTTTTGTTATAAGAGAAACGAAACAGATAGATATTAAAAATAAAAAAACTACTATCTTGAAAGTATTGTAGTTTTATACATCGTAGAAATAGAAAAAAGATTATCATGCTTAAACTGACATTAATTAAAAATAAAAAAATTAGCCTATGTTTTATAATTTCATTCAAAAATTCCTTTCTCCCCATAGCAAAATTAAATATATTTTATACCACCGTTGCTTTCCGAGCCTGCCATCAAAAAAACATTAAACAATGCGTTTAATTTACTAAAATGTTGCGTTAATGGGTGGAATAGTATGTATTGATAGTTATGTAGTTCAAGAATAATTGCTAATTCATATTATTTATGAAATAATTTGCAATAAATTTTCAGAGGGCCCCTGCACAGCAAGTTTATGTTGGATACCGTGTTTCTTAATGCCGGTCCTGAGCAGAAAAATAAAAAATAGTGTTGAACTGAATATTTCTATGGATTGCGCTCCTTTTTTAGAACCATTTGTTGTTACAAACGGTTTTGTTTAAAAATGGAAACATCCAAGTCGTGGGGATGTGAAACTTAAACTACGTTTTTTGAAGAAAATTTACTTAACAATTAATTACCCATACTATCTTACTATTTTTTTTGGATTAGGGGTGGCTAGTTTACCAACTGCTGCCTCTGCTATGGAGAAGAAATGACGGACCTTCACCTTGACGTGTGTCCTGCTCTAGAGGACATTAGAAATTCTTTTACTGAAGAAGGCCGGGATTACGATTGTAATGGCATCCAGCAGAGAGAAGAATGTAATGGCATCCACCAGAGAGAAGAGAAGCTCTCTCTGGTTAACAGAGACTACTCTCTGACTTAGGCAGGCTAGAGTGGGAGATACCTGTGTATATAAGCCAGTGAGAATCTATCTAGAGGACATCTATCAGTTTCAACCATACATCACATCGTGTCATATCTCTACTCCCACCTTTTATTCTATCAGTTTCATTATAAAGTCCAGGGCAGTTAGTGTAAACTCATAGCTACATTATAACAGTGTCTTCATATCTCGTTCATTCAATCAACCCTAATTTCTCTCCTCAACAACTCCATTATACGATGCATAGCTGAACGCTGAATGTTAACGTTCAGAAAAGAATACTTCACAGGAATAGCTGGCATTTAATTATAAATCCTAACAAAAGAAGGTCAAACTCGGTGTTTTTGCGCGTTTTTTTTTATCAACGTTTCTAAACGCATAACTTTGTCACTATATTTCACAGTTTTTGTTGTATTCTTTACTTTTTTTTACCTGACGAAACTTTCATAACAGCTGGTAACATTTTACTATCATAAACTCCTTACAAATCAAACGAAATTATAAAAGCTACGTTTAACGTAAGGCAGCGCTGAATGAGATTAGGACACTCTCCGAAATGAAGGTTGTACTTTGTTGACTCCCAGTCGGCCATTAAAACTGTTTTAAGTTCCAGCAATACGGCTCTTTGGATATACTGGAATGCAGGGGAGCAATTCTGGATCTTATGGACTCGGGCAAACTGATGGCTTTTCAATGGATTCCAGCACATTGTGGAATCCATGAAAATGACAAAAAATGTATCCCGATTACCACAACCAGATGTTCCTCTGAGTTATAGTTCCGTGAAGCGTATTGTCCGGATAAACGATGAGAGTCGTGCGAGGCAGGAACATATGAACAGGCTGAGCGAAAGTTGTGGGAGCATCTAAGTGACACCAGGAAATGTGTACCCCACACCCTGCAATGTAAGGATGCCGTGGCATGTTTCAGAGTCACAACTGGCCTCGATTATCTGATGAAGCATCTGTCCAGAATAGGGATGTCCAGAAGAAATGACGGGCCTTCACCTTGACGCGTGTCCTGCTCTAGAGGATATTAGAAATTCTTTTAATGAAGAAGACAGTAGATGGCAGAGGCTATCTAAACTCTACTGGGCAATAAGGAGCCGAATGGCAGCTTTGGAGGTATTGTAAAGAAAAAAAACCTTTAACGTGTTCGCGATGCGTAGTGTACCCGGTCTAGAATAAATTTACACCTTCAATAACTAGGCTTCAATGAAAGCCAATGGAAAAATTATCACTGAAATGAAAATTTGATGACGGTGAAACATATGATAAAGACATAAATTGCCAGCACCGAAGGAGAATGTCAACAGCTCTTAAAGGAACGAAACGTGGTCATCATAAAATTAAGAAGATTTGTTTGGGTAAGTGCGGTAGTGGAAATAGGTTTTTTTTTGACACCAAAGTCATTCGAAACTTAGATCAAGAAAGAACATTCGAAGTAGGAATATTGGAAAGGTTGAAATATGGTTGAATGCTATGAAAGAAGATTTATAAAAAATCTGGTGCAAGAATTGTACATAATAGTGATTACAGCAAAATGGAAAACCAGCGAAAATTGTGTAAAAATCTGCGATCAAAAGATGTATTTATCTCAGCTCCTTCGTTATATTATTGTGAAAAGCTGTAGTGTTTAATCGCAAAAAAAAACATGGATTTTAATGATGTAAATTTCAAGAACACGGCATTGTAAATGAAAATTAATAATGCAGTAAAAATTCAATCACTATAACAAATTAGCTAAATAAAAAAAAATCATTTACTCAAACTGCAACAACTGTCAAAAACATCTTTCAACCAGCAATACATGAAAATCAATGTTATCATATATAATCAATTATTAGCTTTTACTGAAAGCTAATATACTTTCAGAAAGAATACATTTATAGGATATTAATAAAAGTATTAACCTAAAATTACGTAATAATTATTAATAGTTATAAATATAGTAAAAATGACAAATAATAAAGTTTATAAATAAATAAAAAACCGTTATTGCGTCAACCGTGAGACGCATCTGTGCAACTTAATACGTCAAAAACCTTATAACGCGTATGGTTTATTTCTTTTATTGTAAATAAATATAAGGGACCACTGTTATTGTATGTGACCATCTGGAATCAATTAATATGTGTTTCATCCTTGAAGGAGATATCTGTATTAGTATATTAAAACAATCCTTTATTTATCATTGTGTGATACATTAGTTTCAAGGTGTGTTCCATATATATAAGATAATACTTAAGTCTAAGAGAAGGAGCAATAAACAGCCGTAGATATTTTTTTTTTTAGAAATGGCTGTTAGTTACGTCATAAATAATTTTCTTCATTTAAAGTCGATGAAATATAACTTCAAACTAAAGACTATTATAATCTGGTCGATTGATCGTCAGAAGAGTCGTCAATGCAATTAAATCTAAAGTAAATAAAAAAAATGATTTTTCAAAACTAAAGAATTTTTAGTTTCTTTGGAAAATCTTTGGGCATAATATATAAAAAGATAAATTAGCCTAGATGTTTCAATATTCACAATGGCAACTAAACATAGCTGAGTGAAACTCGAAATAATAAGAAAATACTTTAAAAAAAAGTAATATAAATCAATAAATACAATGCTAGCTTCGGAGAACAATAACACAATATACAAAAAAATGTAAGCAAAATCTATTCCAGCCACAGGGAGATAAATAAAATTGTAAATAAACTTGCATTAAGCCGTAATTCATTTGGTTTGAACACAAAAATTTGGCCAGATACGGAGTATACTTTAAGGTCTGTGCCATTTAAGTAGCGCATCAATTTTTATGGCGAGTATATAACAATATACAAATAAAAAAAGTAAAAAGTGTTCAAAGCTCTTTCAGTGAACACAATGTACATTTCTAACAGGCACAAATTTATATTTTTTACTTTGTATGCATAATACTGGGAATAGTTTCGATGCTAATCGAACCAATGCTGAAAGCTTCAATTTTATATAATTTACTGCCAAATTAGGTCAGATTAACTGTATACAATGTGGGGGGTAAAACAATTTGCGTGTTACAGAAGGAAGTTAAAGCTTTGTTTTTATTATTGTATTGTACTACTAGATTATTAAAATTACTTTGCAAAGTTTATAGATTCTCCAAATTGCCAAATTTTGCGCGGGAGGCAGTTAATATATCGAACGTGTATGTAGCCCAATTATCGGGAAAATTTTGGTTTTCTATGAATTAAATAAGTATTATGAAGCATATAAAGACTTGGGAAACAAATCAATGGCTACTTTTATAGCTTGTACCCACAATCTGATGCTCCTTTATACAAATAAGAATTTTAGATTAGGCTGGCCGACATGATTCTAACCTCTGAGGACTATGCATGAACAAATTTAGGAGCAGTATGAAAAAACTTTAATAACACTGTGTTTAAATAATAGCTTCATATTGCACTGTGCAAATTTCTGTATAATATAATAAAATAACACTGATTTTACTAAGCTGTTAAATAACTGTAACTTTGCTGGCCAAAGGTTGTAATTATATCTACTTAGGATTTTTTTGTTCTTGGGAATAACAATTTGGATATTAGAAGAAAAATAACGAGCTATCAATCTTTATATTATGTATTTGTAAGTATATAGAAATTCAAAGAAACTCGGGCAATCGTTTTGAACCCTTTGAATTGGAAAAGCTGGAAATAAAAAATGCGATAACTTTCCACTTCTGATTAATAGATTTTCTGGTGCTGGTATAGTGTGCGCTCTACCGTCATGATTCTGGTTTAGTATCCACTACTATCGACAAAAATTAAAATTTAAATTATTATTTTCAAAACATTTATTATCATATTGAACTTTACTTATGGTCACTCCTCATGACGGTAAGCGCACGAAAATAGATCAGTGATCCACTTATTTTCGAGTTTGATCGGCTAAGGGTTTATTTTTTTATCAACGGGTGGTATGGGGGGGGCTCCCGTAGAAGAGGTTACTGAATATACTTTACTCTAGTAAGGTTATACTAGAGTAGAGCACATGTTTTATACAGTAAATTTCAACATAGTTGGTAGAGCGCACACTATACTGGCACCAATTTTCTTTAAATTCAGAATCTTAGTTGTAGTAGGATTGGTGGGGGTGAAGAACTAGTACTAGAAACTTACTCTGCATTATAATTGCAATGTACTCTTATAATTTATTACTAAGGACTTAATTTAGATATATGAGGAAAAGAGCGCGAAAGAGACGAGATGAGAGGTAGAATGTAGCAATGAGTGTGATTGCAGACTGGTTGTGGTTAGCTGGTCGGCTCGGAAGGCGATGCAGACTCTTCAGCTGGTGATCGAAATCTGTCTTCTTTTACTGTATGTCTTCTTAAGTATCAATTACGGTTGTGGGGTAAGCTTGTGGACACTTCTTCCCCAAATATTTAACTGACGTAACGTGTAAATAGCGGCAATGGCGTTATCTTGCGGTTGACAAGAGAATTTTAGAAATATAGTATATGATATGCCATCATCATAGCAGCAAATTTAATCTCATAATAGGTTAAACCATAGATTACAGTATTATATTAAAATGAACTTTCAAGGAATCCTAAAATTGCAGTGTCCCCACCCCCAACCTCCAGAAACACCCAAACAAATCATTTTTTCTGCAAAATATTTTATCCGAAATAAAAAAATTATTGAATTTTACCACCTTAAAGTAGAATATGTACCACTTTAAAGAAAATACATAGAACTGTTTTCGAGAAAATCTCATAATAAAAACAACACGTACGACTATATATATATATATATTTTGTAACGCAGCCACTGATGCCATCTAGGAGAGAAAGCAGGTACATCATATTCTCCTAGAGGCCGCTAGGAAGCGCTGGGGGCGCGCTCTAGCCCTTTCTAGAATAATCTATAATCTTCTAGACCCTTGTCCACCAGTA
Organism: Triatoma infestans; assembly: GCA_011037195.1. Lineage (NCBI taxonomy): Eukaryota > Metazoa > Arthropoda > Insecta > Hemiptera > Reduviidae > Triatoma > Triatoma infestans. The sequence continues at coordinate 56,371 of JAAEAF010004930.1, forward strand.
TAAATAGTGGGACAACAGAGAGTTTAGAGAGATTCTTGTTACAAACAAAGTGTGCGTTTGTGAAAAGTGTATAAAAAGTGAACTTTTGTTGGTTTAAACTGTGAATTAATTATTGTTAAGTGTTGTATTTGTAATTTGTTGTGTAAAACAATATAAATTGGTGTTTGTCTTATTGAAGCTTAGAGTGTTTTATTTGAAGAACCCACTTGGAACTATTTGCAGTAGCTAGTATAGAGGGAAAGACGTTACAATACATTCATCCGCTAATAACATTTTTTCGTACTCAGGGAAAAAAGCTGTGGGCAAATTTTAAAAGCTGAGCTTTCATCCACAGATCCTATATTTACAAAGCGTTGAAACAAGTAAAATCATGGAAATATTGATGTTTCAGGTTTCCGCAGCCATTTTCATAAAAAACACTTCAAGTTCCCGGGTTGAGGCCGCTGTGTCAATGTTTGCTTTAAAAAAAATCGACGTTTCATACATGTTTCAATGAGCCTCTTCAGGGTCGTTACACCTTGAAAGCCAAAAACAAAAAGGGCAATTTAGGAGTTCGGTTTGTAGCAAATCACTGACACGATCTCAACCCGGAAATTCAAGTATTTATCACGGAAATATTACCCAAATAGTGGAATTTGCCATCAGAATCATAATTATTAATAATATTAATTATAAAAATATTCTGATATAAAGGAAATGTCAAATAAAAATTAAAAATTTGAAATGCGGTAAGAGAAATTCTAACAGGAGACTCGAGTTTTATTTCAATAAAAATTTCTTAAGATAGTATTTGAAAATTTACGACCATTAACTGAACTTAGTCCTGTGAAAAGGAGATATCTGTAGCAGCAAGCTTTAGATCAAAGAGAGATTATTAGATTACCGAAGAATTACAGAAAATAATAACAGTAATTTTTATATAAGAAATAACAACTCATATTAAAAGAATAGTTTTAATCTAATATTTTTAATTTTTTTTTTTTTTTTTTACCTTATATGGAAAGTAAAAGTCAAGTACTTGCATTAAAAAAATAAATAAATAACCACTAAAAATAAATTGACTAACTGTAATAAAACTGCGCAAAAAACTTTAAAAGATATTATTTAAGTATAGTGTCTAACATATCAAAAGGACGATTTGATTCGCCTTTCAATATAATCGCCAGTAATTGGAATTTATAGTTAATATGAAAGTATGTTCAACTTTTGAAAGTATATTATGTTAAAAGATTAATGTTTATTAATAATAAAATATAACAACTCAATATCTGTAATAAAAGTCAAGTTATATTATTGTAATAATTTCATATATTATTGTAATAATTTCAGACAGTTGGTTTTTTTTTCATTCAGCTAACAATTGTTAATTATATGTTAGTATAATTAATTAACAAGGATGGCCATGTTAGGGGCTAAGAGAATGTAAGTAACCATATTGTTTTAACGTTATTATGTTATGTGCCGTTGTGTTATATACCAGTTTGCTGAACACATTAAATTTTCAAGTCTGCCGACTGTATATTTATTCCATTCATTAGCAATTTAAAGGGAAATATTTAGAAAATAAATAAATAACCATTTCTATTTCTGTTTCATTAAAAAAAATAAATTATTTTTGTTGGTAATCCTTCCAAATTGTTGATTATTATTTTTTTTGTATGGTATGTTATATTTGTTATAACGTATTCCAGATGTTGTATGGAAAGACCAAACATTTTTATAGGAGAAGATGTTTTATGCAATTCTAGATTATTCATTTTCCTTAATTGTTGATGGACATTTTCAACTGTATATTTAAACAATATGTAAATAAGTTAGCACCAATTCCTAGATAACACTATTTCCTTAAACAGGCTATATACGCACTTTTTTCGCCCTTTCGAATTGTTATTTTCTTCGAGTTTTTTTGTGTTGCTCATGTGGCTGGGATTGACGGGAATGCTACATGACGGGAAAATACTGTTGGACGAAACAATCGAAGAAATAGGCCGAAATTTATAGAAGTGGAAGTCCGATGGCATCTTCAAAGTTGCGCGTTCTTCCACTCACAAGGGCGCAACGGAGAACAGTCGGAGCAACTGGCGATCATTGTTGACGGAAGTCAGGATTCGCGGAAACGACTTGTAGTTTGTAGTACCATAATAGTAGCAATATTACCTCTATAAACGGTTTCCAAGCTATCTTTCTTCCGGCATCTTTAGAACGTGACGTTCCAAGACAACTATATAGCCTCTCGGGTTGGTTGCCATTCACTACTTGTATAAAAGCAATTTTTATTCATAGCTTGTATGTTTCACCACTATTGCAGTTAATTTTTAAATTTTTTTCTTGCTTCTATTGTTGGCAATATCCATATAGAAGTGCCTTATTTACAAGCTAATAGTTTACGGTTTTCCAGTTTTCTTAATAAAATTAGTATATTCTTATCTACATAATAGATCATTCGAAGTGCAAATAGGTAACGATAGTTCTCAGCGTGGATACCTCTCTGCAGGCGTCCCTCAGGGTTAAGTAATGTCTCCGACACTGTTCGCAATTTTTATAAACGATATTCCGCTAAAAGAGGACATTAGCCTTTCGTTATTTCCTGACGATACTGCTATTTACGCTTCATCGTGGCGGGTAGACACAATAATAAATAAACTAACAACAAATGTTAATAGAATATATTAAAATTATTATCTATTAAAATAACAAATTACATATTTGAACTATAATATTCAAAATTAATAATTAATGTAATGGAGGGAAACAATTTATTTATAAATACGTACAATTACAAATATAAATAAATGATGTAGCCTTAACTTTGTGAAGTTGCTGAAAATCACAGCATACCGATCAATCGTGTATATCACAGTCTGATGGACATTAATATATACAATAATCATAAATACAATCAATAAAACAAGCAGGTATCTTATTAATGAAAACAGAATGATTAAAAAGCAATTAATATATATTTTTGACAGTGATCAATTTAAGAAAACGAACTAATTCAAAGGAACGTTCGTACATATTTATTTGTCAAATACGAGTATTTGAAGTAGGATAGATAGTATTCGTCAGCAATACAAACCTAATAACTAGTTAAGAGCAGACAAACGAAATTGTTTCGGTCAACAATATCCGAAGGTAGAGAGGAAGTGAAAATAATAATATTGCACGTCAAGTTCCATGTATATATGATGCTAGATGAAACCTAATAAATTCAGTATTATAATATTCTCGGATAAAAGTGATTGCTCCTTTGAGTCCATTTCAATCTCTTCCAAGTTGATTTGTCGGTGAATCGGGGGATTGTTCCATCCACGAGCTCTAAACCACATCCCTTTTACTGTAAAATCCCTTTTACCAAACTCCTCTCGGAATTTCTCTACCAAAAAGAGGATGCACTTCTTGTAGATACTTTTTATTTCTTTAACTACGTCTTCTGCTAGATTGGGATTGACCGACTAAAATCGGATAGTGGGATTGATTATCGTGGCTATCACTAGGTCGAGTACCTTGGCGCACCATCCATATCGATCGACGCAGTAGTCTTCCTCAAAGCAAGGCATTCCTTTATCTCTGAGCTGCCCCAGAATCCATCGTTTTACACCATGCTGGCCACAAGTGATAAGAAGCATGTATAAGAGCTTTTTCCCAACACATGGCAAGGGGTTTCCGACTCTCAGCCGCTTCTGCGACAAAGAACTTCAATATTTATGTTGTAACATTTATATATCTATAAATAGAAGTGAGGGAAGGGATTAGCTCAGTGGTTAGCGCACTGGACACCATGCTGCCCTTAGATTTTTTGCTTCCTAGGAGCTCCTACAGCTCACTCTTCAGTGATGCAGTGTTGTCTGTAACGAGAGAACACTGTCCGGAGGCCGCCAGTGCACTGAGAAGGCTCTGGGCCCTAATGACCATACATAGATGTTGACGCACCTTAAATAAAATAAAAAAAAACTTCTGTATAAAATTAGTATTCTCTCTTCATTTGAACACTGCCTCATCAAAAATAAAAGGTAAAAACCTTATAAATACGTCCAAAACTTCGCGTAATGAAAAATTAAAATATTTGGAAAGTTTATGATATCTAACTTGAAAAAAGAAAGAAACGTAGAATGGTTTCTGCTATCACTTGTTGTAAGATTAGTTTAGATCTGGTTTGACTTCGATATTCCATAATAATCGAATATATTGGATACTAAATCGATGTTGAACAAACAATAGATTAGTTTAGAATTTGTTTTTAAATTTAAAAAAAAAAGAAGAAAAGAAGTGAAATAGTTTTGAATTTCACTACTAGCAGTGATAATGTTGCTATAAAATACTGTATTTTTTATAAATTATTATATCTATCTCATTCTGTTATCTTAATGATTGAAATCAATTTTTATTATCTCTAGTAACTGTAGGTCGTTTTATCCAAAGATTAGTTTAATTTCATTATTTTTTCATACCATTATTCTATTATAAAAATAAATTTATTTTTATGATGTTTTATGTATAGTATATTTATAGGCATATGTGTCTATGTGTGTGTTATATGTATGACGTACAATGTATATAGTTTTCTGAGTAAATTCATTTTTATGCGTTTTGAGTGAGGGTTAAGGTTATTGCCTTTCCTGTAAAGTGCCATTTTAATTAATTTCAGTTTTCTATCATCTACATAAAATTAATTATGCATTTATGTGATGCCAAAAATACGAGTTTGGAAGAAAATCCGTTCAGCTTTACTGAACAGTTTTTTGCGACTTTCTCCTTAAAGACACCAACGGGTTTCAATGAACTTTTTATTCTGTGATTTTACAATATAGGATTTTAACTTTTTTGGTATTTACTTGTAAACGACTATAACGATTTCCAATTAACTTTGAATGCAATTGTACAGATATAAAGATAACACTTTTATTTGTAACATTTATAAAAAACGATATCCAAAGAAATGTTATGGACTAAATATCCAAAGAAATAGGCCAACTTTATTTTTTTAAATATTTTTATTGTAATACAGTTCCAAAACAAAATGTATTTTGCCTATAATGTTGTCTGCAAATAATAAAATGGCTTGTTGGAGTGATTTTGTATCAACTTTAGTGGAGAAATATTGAATGGAAGTAAAATGTAATCTTGTCCAGTTCATAATACCATCCAATGATGTCTGTCAGTCAATGGCCATCATGTACCTATCTCCATTTTGATTTTCTAACTGGAACTAGACTTGTTTGTAAATTATTGATGAGATTTGTGTAAACGTTGAGTTTTACATGATACTTAGTGTACAATCGATGTGCTGCTTGTTGCACTGTTACAGTGTTTGTGTCTTTATATATTGTTTCGTTTGTAACATGGAAAGGAGATGAGAGAATAGTCGGTAGTGTAGAAGATTGAAAATTTCTTCAATTTAAGCCAAAGGAGCTTTGTTTTTTTATTAACGAAAGGTTTCCCTTCGAAAATACATATTTTAAAGTTTTCTCAGTGTGAAAAAGTAATTTGAAAATTGATATCTTTCATTGTGGATTAGTGTTTGTTTGTTTGTATATACGATGTGTTTTTAATGTCAACATAAGTCAGTCCAGAATTGAAATAAGTTAATCCAGAACTGCAAGGTAATCACGCTGAAGTTTCGATAAAACCTGTTAGCCGGAAGTACCATTTTACTGAATTGTTCCATTTTTTCAGTTTTCGCTGTTTTATCCGCTTATACTAGTATCTTATCAAATGTATAAGAAAAATGAATTTTTAGAAGGTTCTGTGGGATTGGTCACACGACTCTTCTAAAATGTCACTCAATTATATATATATTGGACGGTTCTGTCCCCATATTGTAAAAAAGCATCGAATTATTTGAAAATATGATCCAATTAGAAGTTGAGAAACTTAATAAAAGAAAAGATAATTAGTGTTTGATACCAGATATTTCATTTCTCTTATTGAGTGAAGAAAGTAATATTACTATCGTGTCAGTTTTCTGGTTTGGTTTGCTTTGTGCGGATCACATATGTGTGGGAGTGGAGGTATGTGTGAACAGTTAAAATTGCAGAAAATTTAAACTTAAATTACACTTGGATATTAATAGGATCCGATATAAAGATTGCGGAGAAAAATATATATAACGTAAATGGCTTTAGTAAATGTTTATTTTTTAACTTAGTTTTCCAAATATTTCTAAAAAAAGGTAGCAACTGATTTTACATATATATTCTATAATATTTTGATCTAACAAGACTTTTATCTGAAATATTATTCTGTCAAATTTGATTTTTGACTGTTTTAGAGAAGTATGGTGACGTTGTGCACCTAATGTGTCGTATAAATATATTCCTTACTTCCTCTCTCTTAAAAATACTGTTAGAATTAGTGGTGTTAAAATTTCAAATTCGTAAAAAAAAATTAATTGGAGCTTGAAGTTCAGTAAAAACAAGCGGTGTGTGATTGATAAATTTCTTCCGATAATGATCCAATATTTTTATACATAATAATAAGCCATATATATTTCTCTAATTCCATTTCTGTATTTCGTACTTTCACTTAGTCCTAGTAAGAGGAAGTATTGTAATCGTGTCAAATTTTCGATGTGGAGTTTTCACCGAAAATATCCGTTTTGAGGTCCCCTGAGTCCAAAAAAGTGGATTTTACAAATGGTCTGTGTGTGTGTGTGTGGGTGTGTATCTGGTGGTGAGTGTGGTATGTCTGTATGTGAATCGAATAACTCAAAAACGAAACAACCGTCGAAAGTTGAAACTTGATATTCCGTTTATGTATCACCAAGATATCTGACAGTACATTATCTGTCAAAATTCCTCAACAGAAGTACCCTTTACGAGTGGATTTTTTATTTTTTTGCGATTTTCTCAAAAATAGCTCCGATGATTTTCTTTAAACACCATAAAGAGCTACAAACTTTTATTTAAAATATTTCTCCAGGAAAATGAATTTAAGGGCAATTGGGGGAGGGGTGGGGTTAGGTTTCACATCTAAAGTGCTATTTCAGTTTATTAGACAATTCTGTTATGTAAATAATGTTAATTAGAATTAAATATGTTGCTGAAATTCCGAGTTTGAAAAAATCGGATAACCGGAAGTGCGTTTACTTTACAACTTTACTAAATGAATTATTCTCTTTTTCGAAATTTTCTCAAAAATGGCTCCGACAATTTTCTTGAAACTTCTTATATAAACTAAACATGCAAAGATCTACAACTTTTATTTAAAACATTTCTCTGGGAAAATCATTTAAGGGCACTTTTAGGGAAGGGATGTGCTATCACAGTTGATTATACAATTCTATCATACAAATAAAATTAATTAGAAATAAATAGATGGCCAAAATTCCAAGTTTTAAGAAATTTAGCAAACCGGAAGTGCACTTTTACTGAACATATTTTTTTTCAGTTTTCAACGAATTTCATTAAATTTGGTTTTCACAAACTATAAAATTTGTCAATTATAATTTTGAGAACTGGAGTAAGAGAAAGTTGTGTGAGTGTTTCACGCCAGATTTTTTTTTTTGTTTACTAAACTACGTATTAATTTATTGTTCATGCATTCATGATGAATTTTTTAAAGCTAATAAATAATGGCTAGCGACTATTTCGTGTGCGACACGAATCTGATTAAATTTCAATCTGTAAATGTTTAAAAAAAAAAACAATTATTAATAATTAGAATATAGATGTAAAATCATTCCAGGGATGTACTTTAATTCTGTAAATAAATGTGGCAATTAAAGAAACAATACAGAGAGCCATGCTGCTGTTGATGGGTAATTTTAGCCGTACGACATCAACTGAGACTCTGCAGGTTTTGACGGGATGTCTTCCACTCGACCTGGAAGTAGTGAGATCGGCCATATTATACTTTTTAAGAAGAGGGAAAACAGTGAGTTTGGGGGGACATTCGTTAGAACCCTTACCAGAAGGAGAAATAGGAAATGACTTGAGAATCTGGCTCCTGAATGAAAAAAAGAAAAACTGGATCAGGATCTGTTACTGCAATGGAAATCTCGCTGGTCTTACTCTCAAAAGGGGAGGACCACCTACAGGTTTTTGCCAGACGCGACAATGGGTAGAAGAATAGTCCCCACAGATTTTTCTTACGCGATCTCCAGGCTAGTGACAGGCCATGGGCAAATTACGGGAAAGTAGTATGAGATGGGTTTGTTAAACGATGGTTGCTGTCTTTGCGGTGAATTGGAGACCGCCGAACATATTATTTTTTAATGCATTCGTTATGAGGAATCTCCGGGCAAAATTATGGAGTGCTATAGGTTATCATGTTTGCATTGATAATGATACACTAACTTTGTTGCTGGAAAATCTCAGTACATACGATGCCTTTAAAAAGTTTGCAGAAGAGGCTCTAAGATGTGGTACATTGTGGGGAGATTTTCGAGGGTAGGCGGAGCGTAAGTATGGGATATTATTAATTTATTGTATGACTGTGGAATGAATGACTTAGATTGGATAGTTATCGAGTTTTTAGCGGGCCTCTCAAGAATATCGAGTACTGAGAGGTCAATTAGGATAGGAATTTTGTCTGCATGCGTGAAGTGTGAATGTATTTATTGTGTGAATGAGTATGAATGCGATGCTGTTTGTTAGCTTGTTTTGCTATAGTGGCATAAATTCATTATAATTTATAAAAGGTACCTTGTTGTGCCCTTTCCTCATATATTCTTGCTTGGGAATCATTCTTGTTTCGGGATCATTGGGGATGAAATATAATCATTGGGCTGTTATGAGCGAGAGCTCGGGAACGCGGCCCATACGGTGTGCGTGTAATAAAAAAAAAAAAACAGATATGTGACCTAATATCTACACATAATTCTTCTGGCCTTCGTAATTTATACTTTAAAGATAAATAACAATCAAGTAGCAATGAACTGTTAAAATTTTATATTCCTGTTTGATAAATTTAATAGAATATTTATTATCTTATTCGAAAATCCAATAAAAAATATGGAAGGGTCTCTCTGTTTATTTTTTAAATACAGTGCTATTCCTAAACCTTTTGATGTTATATTGAATACATTTTATATTCATTTGTATATATCTATTTTGTAACAAATGAAGAAGTAAAAGCATTAATAAAAAAAATATTGAAATAAATTTTTTATACGCTATAAGTTATTTATTCAACTTCCTTATCACAGTCAAAGGGCTTTCTCTGATGGCTCCAGGCAGGAGGAACGTTACTGAAGCTTTAAGTACTAAACAAAGAAAAATATATGTCTCTAGGAGGTATAGCCACAGTTTTCCAGGCTGTTATCATTGGTGTCATTGAATGCAGGTGTATAGTCAGTGGCAGGGAAAGGTTAAACACGTGATAAGGATATTCTTTGACAATCAAGCTGTATATTCAAGACTTTGAATAAGCCGCGCTTAAGTTTTAAACTAATGGGAGAAGACTTAATGGCCTCTCCCAGAGGAACAGGAAATGAGCTCTTCTATGTAGCCGGACACGCGTGTCTTTGTATCAGATGCTATGATGTCCCCTAAGCAGAATACGGGGTCCCAAAACATGTATTTCCGGTAAAAACTCAATTTTGAAAAACTGGAACGATCTAACTAGAAGTAAGAGAAAGTAAAAAAAAATTTAAATAATAATTTATTTTTGATTATTCGTCAAAACGATCAAGTAAACAAGAAAAAAAAAAAAAACTGTTTAAACAAGGAAAAACATTAAAAAAAAAAAAAAATGAGGTCATTTATTAATTCAAAGAAGTGAATAATCATTAATTAACTAAATACATAAGTACTAAAGAAAGAAAAAAAGATTAAATAAATAATTAAAAGAACAAACAAAGTAACTACTTCTGATTCAATTATAAAAGAAGTTAATAGCTAAGCTACTTTAAAAACAAAAAAAATCTGGTAGCTTTCTCATGCAATTTTTTTTTTTTTTTTTTTTTTTTTTTACAGTTAATACGAATAATTTGGAATTTTTATTTGTAATTTTGTAATTTTTATACAACCAATCGTTCGAGACTTTTTCGAGACTGAAATCTAGTTTGAGACTTTTTCGAGAAAATTCCAAAATACAAACTTTTGTAAAGTTACTTTTCTGGAGGGGAACTGATTTTCTTCAATTGTTGGATACGCATTTATTTATCTTACTTTTAAAAACAAGTACCTACCCAGGGGCAGTTGGTACATAGAAGTGATTGCAATTTTAAAATCAAATGGCAGCGCCAATAATATTTAAAAAAAAAAAAAAAAAACATTGAAATTTAACTATGCAGATTCAAGGAAAATTCCAAAATTGATTTTCTTCAAATTGAAATTCTATCGATGCTTCTAATGTATAATAAATAATAGAAATAAAGTATAGTTGGTAAAACTATATATTATACTGAAGTGGCACTTATGAGAAAAACGTAATAAATAAAAATGTTAGGTGTTTTTGTGTATTAAACTTCTTATTAGTAGGGACGGGTATTGGTGTAGTGGTTATGAGTATGGACTTGTAAGTGGGAGGATGCCAGTTCGAGTCCCGCGTATAACTGCTAAATTTATCTGGTTTATGAAAAATGTTAAAGTTAAAGTAGGGGATTATGCCTGCCACCCCCCCCATCGACGACACCTAAGTTGGTAGGGTGGATCGTTACGCCCGCTGAAAAAATAGAATTACTTTTTACTTTATACTGACCCTTCTTATTAGTATAAGAAGTTTAAAGAAAATCGTTGGTGCCGTTTTCATGATAAAATCGCGAAAAACTGAAATAAAAAAAAAAACACTCAGTAATATCGGACTTTTGGTTGATAGATTTTGCCCGAAATCTTCGCATTTGATGCGGTGATAGTAAATGTAGATTGTTATAGGTGATTATCGCACTGTGATCTGAAAGATCTATTGTGCCCCCCGGAGCTTTCTCCAATGCACAGCCGGCCGCCTAGCAGCGTTCTCTAGCTACAGACAACACTGCTCATCAACCGTACAGCGAGTTGAAGAGGTTCCTAGGAAGAGAAAATCTAAGGGCAGCATGCTGGATTCGAACCCAGGACCTCCGCGTTGCTAGTCTAGTGCGCTACTACTGAGCTATTCCCTTCCTTCTCCCTTAGCTTACGCCAATTAACTAGGGACGGAGACCCTAGTTTGTGTCCTGTTTTTGTCTTTGTCTGTAAAGTGCAGAGTGTATGTAGTTTAAGTGTATTGAGTACTGTTCTGACGAAGTGCATGGAGTACTGAGTTGTGTGGTTAACCCGTGGGGTCCCTACTCCCCAAGTAAGTGCATGCAACAGATACCCCTTGCGGGCTTTTTTTTTTTATAAGGGTTCTGGACTGCGACCATTTATGATCTATTGGACCCCCTCTGGTGCCGAAGATGAGCTAGCTCATCTACAGTACCCCCTCCAGGTTGAGCTCCATGAGGAATCCCAAAATCTTGGAAGGTTCTAGGGTGGGTATTTCCTCCTCCCATATCTGGTAACGGCCCAGACACTACTAAATCTTCTTTGAATGACGGCATAACCATCAGTGAGGAGATGTATCGGAGTTTCCTCCATCACCTCACAGAATCTGCATGTGCCATCATCTTCTAGGCCAAGCTTCCTCAGGTGTTCCCTGAGTCTGCAATGCCTCTTAAGGAATCCCATAAGAATAAGGATCCTGTTCTTACTCAGACTGATGCAGGCTTTCGACCTTTCCTGGTTATAACCACCCAGACAGACCTTGGCCTGCCTCAATCCCGGGATGGTGTTTGATTTCTTCTAAGAATATTTGGTCGCTGATTCCACAAAAGGGCTCTGGCCCAATGAGAGGAGATTCAGCGCCTTCTTTTTCCAGGGTGTCGGCTATCTCATTACCTTCCACGCCGACATGTCCTGGCATCCAATAGAGGGTGACTTTATTTCTTCTGCCTAGGTCATTTAAGCTTACCTAGGCGTTCCCATACCATTTTAGAAGTGATAACATGAGAACTAAGTGCTTTAATGGCAGCCTGACTATCGGATATGATAACTATCTCCTGATTCAGATATCCTCTGTCAAGGTTCAACTGAACGCACCCTCCAATAGCGTGAATTTCCGCCTGGAAGATGCTGGGAAACCTGCCCATGGGTTCCGAGTGTTTGGTTCTTGGCCCAAACACCCCAGCCCCGGTTCCTTCGAAGGTCTTAGACCCATCTGTATACCACTTACTGGCATGCTTACTAATACTAGCGCTTGCGGGCTTGCGGTGGTAGTAACTAAACGGAATGCCAAGTTTAAGCTTACTGTGATTTTTTGTTTTTTAATTGTTAAAATATTTTGTTCGCACATACACACAGAGAGACCCATTCGTTGAAAACATTGTTTCGTACTGAAGGGAGCTCAATGCACGTATTTCCGGTGAAAACTCTGTACTCGAAACTTCGCCAGAACAGTACACTTAAACTGCACACCTCTACATTTCAGACAAGGAAAAAGACAGTACACAAACTAAGGTTCCGCCCCTAGTTAATTGGCGTATTAAAGGAGAAGGAAGGGATCAGCTCAGTGGTAGCCCGCTGCACTAGCAACGCGGAGGTACCGGATCCAGCGTGCTGCTCTTAGATTTTCTCTTCCTAGAAGCCTCTACAACTCACTGTACGGTGATGAGCAGTGTTGTCTGTAACTAGAGAACATTGCTCGGAGGCCGACAGTAAACTGAAAAAGTCCGGGGGGCACAATAGATCTTTCAGGTTGCAGTGCGATAATCCCTTATAACAATCTAACTAATTATAATAAGTCAACTTCCGGACGTTTTGGCTTATGTTTTTATTGGCCAGTAATGGGATGCAGTGTAAACAATGAAAATAACTTCGAATGTAAAAATGTAGATCTGACACGGATCTTGTTTTGTTGTTACTAAGGTGTTAAAGGAAGAATTCCAGTGTTATCTTTTAAGTTCTTCTTGTATGAAAGAGACTATCGCCTTATTCGTCAGGATATAAATATGAAATACAGTTTTGCTTATCGGGAACTTGAAAATTTTTTTAAAAATATTAGAACTCCCTTGTGTTCCAGTTTTGGAAGTGTTGTATGGAGAAAATCTGTCACTGGAATATTGTTATATTAATCGCGAAAAAGAGCACTACAAGGCCTTTAAAGAACTGATGTAGTAAATGGTAGCATGGATAGAAGTGGCAGATAATGGCGATGGTGATTTTTTTCTTGAAAATGTACAAAGTGAATTGTTTCTAAAGTGACTGTTTGAGGCCTAGCTTAGCCCTTATATATGCTTGTAGAAAACTTCCCCATTCTCCTTCCTGATCTCCTAAGAGTTGAGGTAATCTTGATCTCCCCTAGCGTGTGGTAGAAAGATGCATTTCAATATGAGAGCGCGAATGACGTAATATGGGATGATTGTCACATATTTTTTGAGCTTGCATCTAGATGGTTGAAGCATTTAATGTTGTGTCGCCCTTGTAGCTATTTGGAATGCTAGCGAATGTTGTTGGAGCTAGTTGGTTGATAATTTCTTCTGTCTATCATATTGGTGAGTGAGAGTGGGAGAGGATCAGAGAGTATTTTTATCCAAATAGTGGAGCATCGGGTAGGACAAAGAAAAATGTTTGAGAAGAAAAAATAATATTGACTGAGAAACAGAGTATTGCAAGGACTTTGCAAAATTAATTAGAAAGTGGCAGCATTTGTAAAATGACCGACTGAACTGGCAGTGTGATGCTGATGTTTTCTGTGAACTGTATTGAGTTTTGTTGTAGACGGACATTTTGAGTCTAGCCTAACCCATATATATGCGCTGTAGAGAACTTACTCTCTTCTCTTATCCTTCAGATCTCCTAGTACTGAAATCTTGATTTCCCTAGCATGTAGTAGGAAGATACTTTAAATCTCATGAGAGTTGACAAATGACGTAGCAGTTGGGCGGATTGTCTCTTCTTTTTTTTTTTGTTGCAGGCCAAATATGCTGCCATTAATAAATTCATTACACTCATTTATCCATTATGTATTTCTGTATTGATTTCCCATGTATTTCATACATTAAAAATCCGGGTGAACACTTACATTTTATCAGGAACAAAAAAATAAAAGTTGAAATAGATATTTATACAAAATTTATAGATAAATATTCTTAATTATTTCGTTAGATATATTTTAAAATATTTATCATTATCTAATAATGAATATCTGTAACATTATTTAAATTTAATTTTACTTGATTAATATTTGAACTTTCTATTTTTATTTAGATACATAACTTAAGATTTTTTTTTACTTTCTCTTACTCCTAGTAAGAGGAAGTATTGTAATCGTGTCAAATTTCGATATCGAGTTTTCACCGGAAATATCCGTTTTGAGGTCCCCTGAGTCCAAAAAAGTGGTTTTTAGCAAATGGTCTGTGTGTGTGTGTGTGTGTGTGTGTGTGTGTGTCTGTGTGTGTGTATGTATGTGAACAGCATAGCTCAAAAACGAAAAATCGTAGAAAGTTCAAACTTGATATTACGTTTAGGTATCACCATGGGATCTGACGGTGCGTTATGTGTCAATATTCCTCAACCGGAAGTACCACTTTACTAGTTGTTTTTTTTACGTTTTTGCAATTTTCTCAAAAATGGCTCCGAAGATTTTCTTTAAACTTGCTATATCAACTACACATACAAAGAGCTACAACTTTTATTTGAAACATTTCTCCAGGAAAATTCATTTAAGGGCACTTCTGGGGGAGGGGTGGGGTTAGGTTTTCATCTTAACTGCTGTTTCAGTATATTAGACAATTCTGTCATCTAAATAATGTTAATTAGAATTAAATATGTTGTTGAAATTCCGAGTTTGCAAAAAATAGATAACCGGAAGTGCGTTTTTACTGAAATATAATTTTCAGTTTTCTGGTATTTTCTCGAAAATGGCTCCAACGATTTTCTTTAAACCAGTGTTGTTAACTATACATATAAAGAGCTACAACTTTTATTTGAAACTTTTCCCCTGATAAATTCATTTAAGGGGACTTTTGGGGGAGGGGGGTTATGTTTTTCTTTAAAATGCTATCACAGTTGATTATACAATTCTGTCATCCAAATTGAAATAACTAGAAATTAATATACGACCCAAATTCCGAGTTTCAAGGAAATAGTAAACCGGACAGTTTTACTGGACAGTGTTGTCACTTTTCGACGAATTTCATTAAATTTGGTACACTAACTATAAATTTGTCAATATAATTTTGAGTCCTGGAGTAAGAGAACGTTGTGTGAGTGTTTCCACCAGATTTTTTTAATGATCACTAGATTTATTTTCTAATTTTGCTCACTGACAATCCAGGAATCCCGAAGTTTGACTTGCAAAATCAAACCAGTTAGAAAGACTTTGCTCGCGCATCCCCCATTTTATACTTTCTCTTACTCCTTAGTAAGAGGAGCATTGTAATCGTGTCAAATTTTCGATATCGAGTTTTCACCGGAAATATCCGTTTTCAGGTCTCCTGAGTCCAAAAAAGTGGTCATTATAAAAAGGTCTGTGTGTGTGTGTGTGTGTGTGTGAACAGCATAGCTCAAAAACAAAAAAAATCGCAGTAAGTTCAAACTTGATATTCCGACCACCATGGGATCCGACAGTACACCAAAAAATCTGTCGAAATTCCTCAACCGGAAGTACCACTTTACTGAATGGTTATTTTTTCATTTTTTGCAATTTTTTTCAAAAATGGCTCCAACAATTTTCTTCAAACATGAATAATCAACTATACATACAAAAATCTACAATTTTTATTTATAGCATTTCTCTGGGAAGTTTTTATTTAAGGGCGTTTTGGGGGATAGATGGGGCTATGTTGCCTCTAAAGTGCTATTCCAGTTTACTATACAGTTCTGTCATCCAAATATTAATTAGAATTAAATGTATCGCTGAAATTCCGAGTTTGAAAAATCGTAATACCGGAAGTACGTTTTTACTGAAATGTATTTTTCAGTTTTCTGATATTTTCTACAAAACGGATCAAACGATTTTCTTCAACCCATAAGGAGCTACAACTTTTATTGGAAACATTTCTCCTGGTAAAGTCATTTAAGGAGGCTTTCAGGGGGGTGATGGGATTATGTTTTTTTTTTCTAAAGTGCTATTAAACAATTATACCAATAAAATTAATTTGAAATAAATAGATGGCAAAAAATTCTGAGTTTCAAGATAATTAGTAAACCGGAAGTGCGCTTTTACTGAATAGTTTTTTTTTCAGTTTTCGACGAACTCCGACGAATTTCATTAAATTTTGTGCACTAACTATAAAATTTGTCAATTACAATTTTGAAAACTGGATTAAGACAAAGTTGTGTGAGTGTATCACACCAATTTTTACTTTCTCATTTTTATTTAATTATGTAAAATGTATATGATTTCTGAAATTATAACCGTAATAACCTGCTTCTATTTCTTTGGTTTGTGATAACTTTGGAATCTTCATCCATCCTCAGAGGTTTCATTTAGCTAACCAATACATTATGTTGATGACATCTATTTTTTTAGTTCTCGCACTACTGTGTGAGACGAAGGTTCCAACTTTCCTCATAATTATAAATACGATATGAACATGGGAATGATCAAACGATATCATGCCTGTCGGAAGGAGACTCCGCCAGAGGTCAGGCTTGTTTTAAATAATTAAAACATATTTCTATAGAACATCAAACGAAAGTGGGCAGCCGTATAAGAACATAAAAATGTTTTTCTAGATGTCCGCCTGGCGCATCATAAAAACTACTATTGAAAAAATAACTCTGTATTAATTTATCTCATCTATTTTCAATTCACGGAAATGTGAATTATTATGAAATTCTTCATTCACTTCTTTTATGAATTCAATATTTATAAAAAAAAAGGTCAATATTACTATCAGTTTTGTCATGGGAGCGCAATTATTCTGTCCATTCTCTTAAACAAAAAAATTCTTGTTGCGAATCGAATCAAATAACTTGACAAAATGAAAGAAATAAATTCAGTAGATGTCATTGATAAAAAAGCTTTCTAAAGAATGGCTTACATAAGTTCTATTTGTTGGGATGGGGATATAAAAACTATGTAGATTTTTATTTCAACAAAATATTATACTTTAACAAAGTTAGTTTGAATATATTTTTAATTACTTTTTATTGTTCTTTTAGAATTTATTTATTATTATTTTTGTCTTATGTACATAATATAAAAGGATTTTTTTTACTTGGATCTTTTCAAATAGAAGAGAATAGACTTGTAATATAATGGAGTCCACTATTGTCAAACACAAATAAAGAACAAAGAAATAAATAAGAGTTATAAGAGAACAATCATCGTTAATTCAATGAACCGTTACAGAAGAATTCTTTTATATTTCATTTTTATTTATTGTAAAACAAATATATTATATGTATATTGTGAAACACTCATACGATTTTCTCTGACTTGAATCCTCAGAGTTCTATGAAATAATTACATTAGAAATCGGAATTTTTACTATAAGTTTTGTTGTCCTCATTACTTAGCACAATTGTTGCCACCCACGAACCCACACAAACTCCCTAGCCAATGCTAGAATTTACACATGTGTCAATAGACATTGCAGCCCCGTAGGGGAAGCGGCTAGCCACTTCTTCAGGGATCCTGGCGTCGTCCTGCGGGTATCCCACTCTAACAACAAGAAAACACTTTACACTGCCCCCTTTTAACTACTTTACACTTTAACACACTACACATAGGGCCTGCAGAGATAGTTGTTGTGTGCACTAACTTGGGTTTAGCGATCCCACAGGCAAACTCCAGCTCATCACCACATACACACTCACTTGCACTTGAACATTCCACACCTTAAAGACGACTACACCACACTACATGTACATGGACACGCACTCGTTCAGAGTCGAAGACTAAAAATCTCTCCCTCGTTTCTGCCGTCATGAGGCATAGGTGGTAGGGTGGAAAAAAGGGTTCTGAGTTTTACGAGTGACTACGGCCTGCGGGCGTCTGAACTGAAAGACATGTCTTTGGCCTTCGCTTCAGCTGAGAGCTCTACCTGGACGACAGCCCTACTCCAGAAAATCGGTTAAATAATACTGCCTCAGGCAGGTTCCTAGGTTTAGTCAGAGGGTCACGGGGACATGGTCGGTGTCTCGATATTGCAACGCTGTCTTTCGCGACACCGGTCTGCACTGGTCTACCCGGATAGTAACTGGATCCATTTGAGCGTCCATAGAGGTGGAACCACGTGCACTGTAAAATTAGTATGATCAGTATAGATAATCATAATCCATCGCTGTTCATTGATTTCAACTAACCTACAACGGCGTCCAAAAGGAGGAGCCATTTAAAGCACCACTGGAGTTAAATTTACCATCAAAACTATGCGTCTAATTAGGATGGGAATGAAAGGCGCAAGGTATGTAGTCCGTATACAGAGGGACATCCCGCCTGTAATTTGAATTGAATAGTTAAATGGACAAAGATCGCCCGCAAAGTGTATCTGTTACATGCAGTTACTTGGGGAGTAGCGATCCCACGGGTTACCACAGCTCAGTACTCCGTGCACTTCATCTGAACAGTACACAATACACTTAAACTACATACACTCTACACATTACAGACAAGGTTAAACATTGTACACAATCTAGGTTCTCCGTCTCTAGTTAACTGGCAAAAGCCAACGGAGAAGTAAGGGATTAGCTCAGTAGTAGCGCGCTGGACTAGCAACGAAGGTCCCGGGTTCGAATCCAGCATGCTGCCCTTAGATTTTTTCTTCCTAGGAGCCTCTAAACCTAACTGTCCGTGAGGGGCAGTGTTGTCTGTAGCAAGAGAACGCTGGTTGGAGTCCGGCTGTGCATTGGAGAAGGCTCCGGGGAGTACAACAGATCTTTCAGGTTGCACTGCATTAATCCCCTATAACAATCTACAATCTACGAATGGACAAAGATAATACTTGTCCTTATAGTACAATTATTTCAAAAATTGGTTTTTCTAAATAGCGAGCCAGAATTTGGGACTTAGGGTTCCATACTAAATCACCAACATTTTAGTTTAGACGTAATCAGATTATTAAATAAAATCAAATTAAATAAAATATATACTATTGGAAATTGTGATTTGACAGAACATATATATATTTTGAGAGCCTTTGTGCATGAAAAAATCTTTTTAGCAAAATGTATGTGTGTGTGTGTGTGTGTGTGTGTGTGTGTGCTTTCTCTCCAGAATAACCACAAAAAAGGACCAATAAATCTACATGCTGCATACAATGGTATTATTACCTTCATACAGGCGTTATTATGGGATTTTAATTTTTAACGATTTCGTTATAGTACATTAGATTGTTATAAAAAAGAATATGTCACGAAAACAATGTTGGGAAAGCGCGGAGGTCGCGGGTTCGTGTCCAGCGGTACTGTCTTTAGATTTTATCTTCCTAGGAGCTTCTACAGCTCACTCTCCGGTGATTGACAGTGTTGTTTGTAAATGAGAGAACACTGTCCGGAGGCCGGCAGTGCACTGAAAAGGCTCCGGGCGCCAGTGATCAATGATGTTGGTCTTAAATTAAAAAAAAAAAAAAAAAAAAAAATAGAATTAACTTTTCGTTAATAGTTAATTAAACATAATATAGAATAATAAAATTAACTATTTATTTCAATCTATGTGGGTTAAATTAATTGAAGTATATTTTGTTTAATTTATACCGGCGGGAAACTTTGAAGTGTTTATTCAAATACTCTAGAGATTCATTCTACTTAGAAAGTATTAAGAGTTTAGTTGTAAATTATAGCAAGTTTGGTTAGAATTCCTTTAGGATTTTATTAAAATTTGCAAATATTGCTAATATATTTATTTAACAATAATTTTTAACTAAATGTTTTAAACAAATAAAATTAAGTTGAATATGTTAACAAAATTAAGGTGTTTTTTTTGGTACCATTTAATTTCTTTTACTCTGGAAGTAATGCGATCATGACCAGTTTCCGGAATAATGTTTTCAACGGAAATACAAGGTTTGAGTGCGGAAAATTCTTTTTTAGCGAATGCACTCTATTATATATATGTGTGTGTGTGTTTGCATTTTTTTAACAAAATATTGCAGGAAGTTCAAACTTTGGTATTCCGTACCGTATTTATGTACTATTGCCGCAACTGAAACAAAGATTTCGGAAAAATCCATCAACCGGAAGTAGTACTTTACTAAATGATTTCTTTATTTTCTTGTGAAAACGGGCTAGATACGATTTACTTTAAACATCGTATAACTATCTATACACAAGTGTAATAGTTGTAGGAGGTGATGTTGTTTGTGGATGTTGATAGATAAATAACACCTTAATATCGGTATAAGATATCTATAATTGATATATATGCATATGACTGACTGCCAAGGACTGTATACTTAACACTACAAGAACTGAACAGACAGACTGACGTGGCTAAACGATGTGTACAATTCAAGTGTGAGACTGTGAACAGAATATCTCTTTTTGACTCTCTCTCTCGTATATATATCCAACTGGCCTCTCCTCTCCTCTCTCTCGAGAGGGGCTCTTTCTCTCTGATGCGTGGTGGGGGTTCACTCGCTAGTGTGGATGAGTGGTGGGGGTTCACTACCCCTACATCATCCCCCCTCCTGAAGTAATTTTTCGTTTGTGAAAAATTAGTGTTGGTAGCTTGGCTGAAACG
>JAAEAF010004931.1:0-20721 GCA_011037195.1 Triatoma infestans
GTATATCCTCTATGGCAATACGAAGAGGCCGCCGAAGTGTTTCTGCTTGCAATCTGCTTCAAAGGTGGGGTTCGATTAGGCTGTAACCAAAATCAAGCAAAAATGTACTGCGCTTTTTTTTTTCGTTGCATTTGGGTGAGAGTATATAGCACCATAGCACTGACCCCACTTTGGTCTAGCATGCCGCAGAAGAATCGAAGAGGTCACCGACTTGTTTTCCGTGCTGTAGTGTAGATATGACACATTTGATCAAATGTGTCAGTTCCTCCCTTGTGCGAATTGTAATCCATAATAATTTGAGGTTTTCCGGTAACGGCGTTAATTGAATCGTCATAATGAAGAGTAGAAAGGAGAAGTACTATTTTATTTGGTTTTGGAGAATATGAAACCAATGTTTTATTTGAGTCGAAAGCAAATAAGGACGTCCCAGATTGTTTGGGCACCAAAAATTTAGGGGGGATTTCAGCTTTATTCTTACGTAATGTTCCAACCATGGTAAGTTTATACTGTGTCAACATCTGTTAGAATAATTGTACGGACGAGAACCAATTGTCTGTTGTCACAATTCTGTTTGTACCATGGATGATTTTCGTCAATTCTTTGACATAATGGGATGGCACAGATTCACCTTCCCGACATATGGCATTGCATTTACCATGTAAAAAGTACGGGAGTCGTTCATCATAACAATTTTGATTCCGTATTTATCTGGTTTCGAAGCCAAGTATACCCGAAATGGGCATCGCCCTCTATACCCCAACAATTGCTCATCAATTGTCACGTGCTCAAAAGGGGTGTACAGTTCTTGGCAATTTTTTATGAACATATCCCATATTTCCCTTCTAGGTGTTAGCTTATCTAAAACTTTCCTGTCCACTCTAGTTGTTTTATCATCAACTCTCAAGCAGTAGGATAAAAAATAAAATCGATTCATCGACATTGTAATTCTAATCAAAGGATGACCATTATTATATTGGGACCAAAGGTCTTTGATATCCAGCTTTGAAGATTTATTAACACCAGAAGGTATAATAAGCCAATAAAAGAACGAATTTCTATTTCGGTTGTTTCTTTATGGTAAGACTGACATCTGGAAATTGATGTCAATCTCCTCCTAATTTCTTGGTTTGTTTTTTCCACAATTGCAGAAATAATTTCATTACTTATTAGTAAATTCCAAGATTCTAGGGGCGTGGAAATATTTTTTGCAGCACCTTTCGCACCTGGGGTTTGGGAAACTATATTTTTTGCCTTAGCTCTGCCTCTCTTTGACGGAACATCAGTACATCATTTGTACTGATTTCTTCCTCGCAATATAGATGACTTACATATTTTTTGCGGAGGCTCTTCTACATCACATTCTTCTTCAGTTTCAGATACTTCTTGTTCTGTAACACTATCTGATTCTTCGTCAGAATCTTCATCGCCAAAAAAGACATTCCCTTCTTTCTCATCTTCCTCCAATTGTAATAGGACTTTATGGATTTCATCCGGTGTCCAGTCACAAAGTGATTTCTTTGAAGCAGAAGCCATACCTTCTTTGCTAAAAACCAGTAAAATAACTGTAATAAATGTCACATTTAATAATAATTAAACGTTTATACTGAGTACTAAAACTTACCTCAACGCAACCTAATCTAACACATTGGGGTGTGGCAAACCCAAAAAACATACTGGGGTGAAAAGCACCCCAAAATTACTTTACTTGTACACCGTTTATTTGCAAATGAATTATACAATAAAGGAATGAATGGTGATTGTTTTATACCAAATTTCTTTTTCCTAAATCGCGGCAGTAGACTAAATAAATTTAGGGATGTCAAATTTAGACTATGAGGGAAAATGCAGACTTTTCAACAGAGCATCATTTTGATTAGGAACATAATTTTTTTCTTGTACAACCTTTATCTGAATCTTCCATCAAAATGCCGCAAAGTCAGAGCTTTATGATTTACTTGTTACGCTTATATTTCGATAAAACATAATATGATTTTGTTAGCGATTCTCTCTGTAATGTTAGCTGGTGCTAGTTTACTCAACATGTGTACGGAGTCCCGTTAATATTTTGAGTTGGCGGCAAATTTCTTTGAATTTTTTGAAAGGTCATATCTCGAGAAATAAAGTTGGTGGTGCTAGCTATTTTATACAAGGTGCAATGAGTTTTAAGCAAATCGGCAACACTTCCGGTCAAATTTACATTTAGTGGGAACAAATTATCTTTACGAATATTATTATCTTTTCTATTAAGGTACTAGCTATTGTTAAACTAGTTCAATATATTTTATTATAAAATTCGACCAAAGTTCCGCCAGATCAATGGGCCCAGATGGCAGCCTTATTGGGAAATGTAAAGAAGCTCCAAGGACAGTCTGGAAGAGAAAACATAAAATTTAATACAATGTTAGAAATTTAAATAACCATGAATTAACATTTTTTAAAGTGGATGGTAAATATCTAAAATGGACAATCTGAAGAAATTCCCGATAAGTTTTGTCTATAAAATTTCCCAAGTACGAGTGTCTTGGATAGTGCTATTAACTGGCGGCAGGTGTCTGTAATAAAATTGTTCTCTGCAAGTGTTCGCATCTGCTGGCAATTTTTGTAACTATAAAATTTCTTAATTTGAACTTTTTGATTATGCTGACGTTACCCTAGGTAGGGCAATAATTACAACTCTAGATTCAAATTTTTATTTACTTTTTCAATGTTAAAAGAAGAAGCAATACTTATACAAATAATTCTGTAATAATTATTATACAACTTCTATTCTGTTCATTTTTTTTTTATTTATTTATCTTTTACAATGGATAAGGGTGGTGAGTTTCGATCTCTTTTAAAAAAAATGTAAAAACTAATTTTTTTCCAACGTTTCGACGAATATATTCTCGTTTATAAAGGCATAAAAATAAGAACAGTAAAAAAAAAAAAACATGATAACTTGCAGGCAGGTATAGTTAAATCTATATTTGTACAACCTCCGCTGATGATCAGTGACCAACGGTAAGCCTATGTAAATATTTTATTTTTTTGCCTCTTTGCCGACAAAATTATTGATGTAATTTTAAGTAATAAAGGCATAATCAATCAATCAATACAGATGGAATTTTGCAATTTTATTTATGCATATTTTGCAGCGTAAGTTTTATCAAAAAAAGCTTTGCAATTTCATTTAAAATTGGTAGAATTATGACCCATGCGCAAATTTAACATGTTTAATAGAAATAATCTTCCGAAAAAAAAAGGATTTCTAAGTCTTTCGGCTCTGCTGTCGTGTAAAATGTCAATTCAATGCTAAAAACGCTTATATAATAGGTCTGAGAAGTAGAAGAATTGGGTTAGATAGATAAATGAACTAGAAGTAAAGGTGAACACTATATAATAGAAAAGTAGCACAAACTGCTTGGACTTTACACTAAAGTATATAAAATGGAATGAATGAACACATTATATAAACAATCACATATACATATAAACAACACATAGAATAAACACATTGGAAACAATCGTAAAAACAAGTGAAACAAAAGAAACTCCATTAACCATCAGTATTCCTGCTCAACCTCAAGTAAATACTGTTAAGACTTTATTGGAAAGTAAAACTAACACACAAAATGTAAAAATTAATGTAGCTAAAATTGCTACAAATAAATCAGCTCAACAAATAAGCCTAAAAAGAGATAGACCAATATCCCAATGTTCGTCGCTTAGTGAAGCCCTCACTCTCCCTCCCTCTTCGACCAACCAAATAAGTCCAAGTTTAAACCTTAAACCTAAACCCGCGCGTCCTAAAAAACACACAAAAACAGATGCTGCAACTTAATCGTGCAGCTCTGAAACTGCTAATCGTCCATATCTATTGCTGCTATGCAGATATTAATGAAGGTACCTATGAATATAAGTTTCTCCTTTATGGCCTTTATAATAAACAATACATTCATATACTAAATTAATCTAATCTAAAATGATCATCTGTCAGTGGAATGTAAATGGTCTTAATTGTAGACGACCAGACCTTAATCGTTTACTATATAAACTAAATTGTACAATTGTGTGCATTCAGGAGACCCATTTTAAAGCTACTGATAATTTTGCAATGTCAGGATATAAGATAAGACGGAAAGACTATCTAGAGGGGCAAATAGCATGTGGAGGCGTATGTATCCTAATAAGGAATGATATCCCATTCATAGATGTCAATATTACAGGTAACCTACAAGTAGTAGCTGTCAGAATTCTTTCCAGCTTACACCCTATTACCATCTGTTCAATTTATTTGCCACCTGGTAGAGATATCTCTGCCGAACAGTTAAATCACTTATATGAACAATTACCACCTCCGGTACTCATACTGGGTGATTACAATGCGCATCACTTTCTATGGGGTGGGAACCACACAGATACCCGAGGAGAAGAAATTGAACATTTCGTTAATATGAATGATTTAAACATACTAAACAATCATACTCCGACTCATATTTGTATTAACTCTGGTACATTCTCCTGTTTAGATTTGAGTATCTGTACCCCCTCACTGCAGGCAGGATTATCCTGGCGCACTTTTGATGATAGTCTCGGTAGCGACCATTTCCCCATCATAATAGAAAGTCTTTATAGAACCGCAGTATCTGCCCGGGCTAGCCAATGGCAAATAAAGAAAGCTGACTGGCCTCACTATCAAGAGCTAGCGCAACTAACAGGTCTAGATATAAATCAACCAAATATAGATTTATTAATAGATGAACTAAATCAACAACTGTTACAAGCCGCAAGCTCGACTATACCTCGTAGCTCACCTCGTCCTTATCGCACCCCTCCTGTCCCTTGGTGGACACCGAAATGTGAAGAAGCTGTTAAAAAGAGAAAACAAGCACTAAGAAAGTTTTTGAACAGACCGTCATCTCAAACTCTACAACAATATAAAGCCGCCAAAATACATGCTCGCTATGTTATTAAAAACAGTAAAAAACAATCTTGGCAAAACTTTCTCTCCAACATATCTTGTAATGCACCTAACGATGTCTTTTGGAACGCAATCAGGAAAATAAAAGGGTATAAAACTTCTCATACCCCAACTGCTCTCACTGAAAACAACACCTACATCACTGATCCAAAAGAAATAGCTGATAAATTAGGACAACACTTCTTTAATGTATCCGCCACCTGTAATTACTCCAATGAATTTCAATTAATTAAAACCCAAATCGAATCTCAACCTTTCGTCGTTACTACAGACCCTTCAAATCCTTTAAATCTACCCTTCACTGATACTGAGTTTCAAATTGCCTTAAATTCACGTAAAGACACATCTCCTGGTCCTGACCAAATTTGTATTGGGATGATTAAACATTTATCCCCAAACAATAAAACTAATATTCTGAACATACTAAATAGAATATTTCTATCTGGTCTATATCCACAGCTCTGGAACACAGCAATAGTAATTCCAATTTACAAAAAAAATAAACCCCCACAAAAACCAAGTAGTTACCGCCCTATCTCCCTCACCTGTTCCATGTGCAAACTACTCGAAAAAATGATAGCCAATAGATTAAACTGGTACCTCGAATCCAGAGGTCTGATCCCACCATGGCAGAGTGGCTTCAGAAAGGGCAGAAGTGCTAGGGACAATCTAGTCTTTCTAGAATCTTCTATACTAGATGCATTTGAAAATAAAGAAAAGGTTATAACTATATTTCTAGATATTGAAAATGCTTTTGACAGAACCTGGAAACGCCTTATTCTCGACACTCTTAAAACCTATGGTATAGAAGGTGCTGTACTTAACTTCATTAATAACTTTCTAACTAATAGAACGTTTAGGGTAAGAAACGGTAACACTCTATCTGACACTTACGAACAACAGAACGGTGTACCACAGGGATGCGTCCTCAGTGCACTTCTTTTTTGCATAGGCATAAATAAAGCACTGGACTCGATTGAGCTGCCTGTACGCGGCCAATTGTACGCAGACGACCTGGTTATATTCTGCAGAAGTAAAGATATAGCCTTTGCTATGGAGAAAGTGCAATTATCACTAAACAAAATTGTAAAATGGTTAACTAACCATGGATTCAAGGTTTCTACTTCCAAAACTGCGGCAGTATTATTCAGCAAAAGAAAGACTACTGAGCCAATAAACTTAACAATATATAATAAACAAATAAAAGTCGCCGATAAAGCGCGGTACTTAGGTCTAACTTTCGACCGAAATCTAACTTGGACCAGCCACTTAAAAGAACTTAAAGCCTCCTGTTTGAGTTCTCTCAATCTTCTTAGAGCCGTCACAAATACCGCATGGGGAGCTGACAGAAAAAGCATGTTAAAATTACTTCATACATTAATTAGGTCAAAACTGGACTACGGTAGCAGTGCTTATGGCTCAGCATCAGAAAGTAATCTCAAAATCATCAACACTGTCTACAATACTGCTTTGAGAATAGCTACGGGCGCGTTTCGGTCTAGTCCAATTAATAGCTTATATGCGGATTCTGGTGAGCTGCCGTTAGACCTTCGCAGGAAACAATTAGATCTCACTTATTATATCAAAATTCTGTCCTCCCCCAATCACCCACTAAAAGAATTATTCCTACAATCCATACCTCATTCCAATACCAATACAATAAGAAGATACTCATTTCCAAAGCGCGTATCAATGCTTCTGCTCGAGGAAGAAATTGACCCTCAAAATATCTCCATCACCAACATATCCCCAGTTTGCCCTTGGTCTCTCACAAACGCTAAAATCTGTTTATCCTTAACGAAATTCCTCAAAAACCGTACCCCTCCATATATTTATAAGAATGAATTTCTCAGCTACCAAAGCAAATTCAATAATGCTAATTTTATTTACACTGACGGCTCTAAGTGCGGTTCAGGTGTGGGAGCGGCAGTGGTCTGTGATAACCGGCAATACATGTTTTCTCTTTCCTCAATCTGTAGCAATCACACCGCAGAAATGGTTGCCATATATAAGGGATTGAATATCATAACACCTACTGCAAACACTTTAATTATATGTACGGACTCGCTATCCGCACTACTGAGTCTAAGGAATATCTTCACCAATGACGCGCTTATACAGAATACTCTGCTCACGCTTAAATCATTATCCCGCAATAAGATTACGGTTCGATTCACTTGGATACCAGGGCACTGTGGCATTGCCGGTAATGAGAAGGCCGACATTGCAGCCAGAAATGCAGGTACAGAAGGCACACCGTATAGAGAAGTCCCTGCGCAGGATTACATCGCTCTTGTCAAAAGAAAAGTAAAAGAGAAATGGAGGCAGAGATGGTATGCCATCTCTGATAATAAACTAAGGGAAATAAAGAGTGATGTGACCGTGTGGAGCTCCTCTTTTCGACCTAACCGTCGAGAAGAGGTAGTATTGACCCGCCTCCGAATCGGACACACTAGACTGACTCACGGATACCTGATGACACGTGGACCCCCTCCAACTTGCCAATGCTGTGGGGTCACCCTCACGATCAAGCACATTTTTTTGATTGTTACGCTTACGACACACTTAGAACCTCATACAGACTACCAGATAACATTACTGAACTACTACACGACCACTCTGACTACATAGACAAAGTACTTGGCTTTCTTAAAAGAACTGACTTATACAACCTAATATAACCGAACACCCACATAGTCTAAAGGCGAGCATGATCCAAGTGATTGACGCTTTAAAAAAAAAAAAAAAAAAAAAAAAAAAAAAAAAAAAAAAAAAAGCTCCAAGGACAGTCTGGAAGAGAAAACATAAAATTTAATACAATGTTAGAAATTTAAATAACCATGATTTCACATTTTTTAAAGTGGATGGTAAATATCTAAAATGGACAATCTGAAGAAATTCCCGATAAGTTTTGTCTATAAAATTTCCCAAGTACTCTTGGATAGTGCTATTAACTGGCGGCAGGTGTCTGTAATAAAATTGTTCTCTGCAAGTGTTCGCATCTGCTGGCAATTTTTGTAACTATAAAATTTCTTAATTTGAACTTTTTGATTATGCTGACGTTACCCTAGGTAGGGCAATAATTACAACTCTAGATTCAAATTTTTATTTACTTTTTCAGTGTTAAAAGAAGAAGCAATACTTATACAAATAATTCTGTAATAATTATTATTCAACTTCTATTCGGTTCATTTTTTTTAATTTTTTATTTATTTATCTTTTACGATGGATAAGGGTGGTGAGTTTCGATCTCTTTTAAAAAAAATGTAAAAACTAATTTTTTTCCAACGTTTCGACGAATATATTCTCGTTTATAAAGGCATAAAAATAAGAAGAGTAAAAAAAAAAAACATGATAACTTGCAGGCAGGTATAGTTAAATCTATAT
The DNA here is from genome assembly GCA_011037195.1 of Triatoma infestans. Classification (NCBI taxonomy): domain Eukaryota; kingdom Metazoa; phylum Arthropoda; class Insecta; order Hemiptera; family Reduviidae; genus Triatoma; species Triatoma infestans. The sequence continues at coordinate 8,348 of JAAEAF010004931.1, forward strand.
TTGTACAACCTCCGCTGATGATCAGCGACCAACGGTAAGCCTATGTAAATATTTTTTTTTTTTTGCCTCTTTGCCGAAAAAATTATTGATGTAATTTTAAGTAATAAAGGCATAATCAATCAATCAATACAGATGGAATTTTGCAATTTTGTTTATGCATATTTTGCAGCGTAAGTTTTATCAAAAAAAGCTTTGCAATTTCATTTAAAATTGGTAGAATTATGACGCATGCGCAAATTTAACATGTTTAATAGAAATAATTTTCGGAAAAAAAAGGATTTTTAAATCTTTCGGCTCTGCTGTCGTGTAAAATGTCAATTCAATGCTAAAAACGCTTATATAATAGGTCTGAGAAATAGAGGAATTGGGTTCGATAGATAAATGAACTAGAAGTAAAGATGAACACAATATAATAGAAAAGTAGCACAAATTGCTTGGACTTTACACTAAAATATATAAAATGGTAGAGAGAAGTAAAGAAAAAGGTAGATGAAGCGTTGTAACTGCTATATGAACTCTGACTGCTGCAAGACTACCGGTATCTTTTACGTATCGGTATCTTCGGAACCTAGTACAGCCTGTATTTCTCTATCGCCTGTACGATTCCACTAAAAAGCCCCAGAGGCAGAGGGTAAGTGTTGCAAGATTTCGCAGCACTTGCTTCTCTCATTGCCAGCAACAGTAGTCTGCTCCCATGAACTAGGCGGCCAAATTAATTTATCTTTAGGCGGCAAACAACAATACAAACATTTCAAGCAAATATTTCCAACAGAATTTATTTAAATAAAGTCATTTCGCTGACAAGGAAATATATAAAAGACAAATCTGTAAGGGGTATTGCAGCTACTGATAAACATGGGAATAAAAGAAAGAAATGCAGACAATATGTAAAGTGGATAAATTAAATTATGTACCTGGAGACAAATAAAGATTTTCGGATAAGCACCTTCTTTATTACAAAAAAAAAAATACGTATACAAGTGGTGCTCGTAAAAATGAGAACATGTTTCCCAAATTTTTAAATTGTAGGGTCCATTATAAACATCATCAAGCAATCCAGGCTCCACACTTTTATTACGTCTCTACAAAATTTTTTTCACATGAATTTTCGAATATCCGTGTCTTTTATAAACAAATATGATGTAATCGTATTCATGAAACACCTGTTTCCTTTTGACAGTATATGTTTTCATATATAACTCTCGAACTGACTCAAAAGTTGTAGATTCACCACTAAATATTCTAGGGTTTGATGTCTACATATGTTTGCTCATTTGCTTTCAAATTTTCAAACTCTAACAGATGAAACTGCATTGATCTCAATTATAAAAATTCTCGTGTGAATGTTGCGACATATATACGCCTATAACTCCCAATATATTAGGTGTACTGAATATGAATTCACAACTAAATTGTATTCATATATTTATGAATGTAAATGTAAAAGGTGAAAATTTCTCGGCCTAGGGCAAGGTGAAAAGTTATATCAGAAGTAAAGGTGCGGCCTATTTTATACGAAGAACTCAGCATGCAAAAGCTTTGTGCAAGATGGGTGCCGCATTTGTTAAATGCTGAACACAAACAAATGAGGAACAAGCTTCTCAGCAATGTTTGTGCTGTTTTAAGAAGTATCGAACCGATTTGTTACGATGGATGATGAAATGTGGGTTCACCACCTTACACCTGAGTCAAAACAACAATCCAAGTAGTGGGAAGAAGCCGGTGGCTCTGCACCTAAGAAAGCAAAGACAATTGCATCAGCTGGAAAGGTTATGGCTAGTGTTTTTTTGGGGGGGGATTCTTTTAATTGATTACCGGACAAAGGATCAAACAATTATGAAGGCGTTTTGGGAATTGGAAAATTGACGGATTTGAAGTATGAATTGCTGGAACATCCTCCGTATTAGCCAGATTTGGCTCCCTCTGACTTTCATCTAATCCCAAACCTAAAGAAATTTGTGACTGCAATACGTTTCGGGTCAAATGAAGGGGTGATAGCAGCGGCAAATTGATATTTTGCAGACCTTCTAGAATCGCACTATAGGGAGTCCAGTTACTCGAGAAACGCTGGGCAAAGTGTATTGAACTAAAGAGAGAGAGTACACTAAGAAATAATTGCATTTTTAAAATTAAAAAAAACATTTTCACTAGGGCGCCGTGAACTTTTTACCTTGCCAGTACATTTTTAAATATTTTGAGCAGGTATAATTTATTTGTATTTACTAATTTACATGATTTCTCAATTGAATGTGATTGCATGTGTAATTTTAAAATTTCAGGACTAGCATATCTAAATTCACATTCACTGCATTTATAAGGCTTAACGCCTGAATGTAATCGTGCATGATCTTTCAAAGTTTGAGAATGTGTAAAAGTGAAACTGCATTCACTACATTTGTATGGCCTCGCTCCTGTATGTAATCGCATATGTACTTTCAAATTTCCAGATTGTATACAACTGTAATTACATTTATTGCATTTAAATGGCTTTTAGCCAGTATGCGTTCTCATATGACTTATAAAGCTTCCTGATTGTATACAACTATAATTGCATTCACTACATTTGTATGGCTTCTCGCCAGAATGCGAACACATATGTAATTTTAATCGTCCGAGTTTTTTACAACAGTAATTACATTCACTACATCTATATGGTAAACTTTCAGGATTTAATGGAACCATGAGTTTTTCTCTTTCCTTCTTTGCTACATGTGGGCCAACATCACTTTCTGCTCCTTTAATCCTAAGACTATCTTCCAACTGATCCCTCCTTTGTATGTCTTAACATTGTCTTGCGTCATCATATTCCAAATGTTTTATTTTTTACTGCATTAACACTAAAAAGATTTTTGGTAACAGAAATTATTATTCTTCTAAACTAATTAAATATCCTCATACTATTTGTAATATTATACATATTCTATTAAATTTAGAATTCACTTGTTTCATGTTAACAATTTAGCCAAGTAAGCAAAGCTTTGGAAAGACTGGTGAACAGATTGGTGACGAGAAGGGTACTTTAAAGGCCCCGAACCCCTCTCAGGAGCCTAATTCAAACTTCTATCAAGGTTGGATAGAAGTACAGCGTCGAAGTGCTTTTTTACTGAAAATTATATATTTCAGTTATCTTCTATTTTCTCTAAAACGGCTCCAACGTTTTTCTTTAATCTAAAAGTGAAAACTACGCATATAAAGCTACAAGTTTTATTTGAGACATTTCCCTGGGTTAAATCAGTTAAGAGAACTACTGGGGAGGGGGGCTATGTTTTTCTTTAAAGTGCTACCTTAGATGATCACTCAATTCTACCATCTAAACAAAATTAATTAGAAATAAATATATTGCCAAACTTCCTAGTTTCAAGAAAATTAATAAGCCAGAGGTGCGTTTTTACTGAATAGTTGTTTCAGTTTTCGCGATTTTTTCCATAAAAACACCGATGGATTTCGGCACACTGACAGTGAATGTTCCACACCAGATTTTTTATATTCATATAAATTAAGAATCAATTTAATACCAAAAAAAAATAATAATAATAATATTCAACAAGTGTGTAAAATAATTGTACACCCTTGTTCACTTATCACACACCTGTGTAATAATAACTATTCATTACTAATGAGAACAATGTCAGGCTTTTACAGCAGGCAATGGCAGGCTTCAACAGTACAAGAGCACAACGGATCAGGTTGCTAGCCTGTCTCAAGGGATTAAAGATGGCTTCAACCGCAACCATAGCAAACTAGCTTTCTTCATAGTCTTCCCGGGTGAGGAGAAAGAAGCTACTCTTAAAGCTGACAGAAAGAGGGTTAAGTGGAAATCGTTGAGTTTATAATGGGAAATAACGAAACGAGAACAATGATGTTAATGAAACTGATTCATATATATGTTTGAATACTTCAAATGAACAAAAACATTACATACTACGTATACACATTTCACATAAAACTACTACAAACTTTGAGAATGAGAATAAGGAAGGTAGCACGAACGAGGTGCTATCCATGAAGTAAGGAAGTGAATTGGTCTGCCATCTAGCGTCGTAGGCTAGCAGCGCCAAGACTAGAACAGACTTAGTTCTAACACACCCCCTCGATGCGAGCCGGGCAAAGAGAACCATCCACCTTGAGCTCGCTGATGCAATAAATGTGTTTCGGACGGGGAAGACTGTTGGTGAGGACGTCCGCTAACATCTCGGTTGTAGCTACATGACCGGATGTCAAGTTTAATCTCCTTTATAGCATCTCTAACGAAATAATATTTCAAATCGATGTGCTTAGTTCTATTATGGAAAGTCGGGTTCTTAGCTAACTTCAATGCGCTCGCACTATCGGTGAATAATGTTACGTCGGTAGCATCTTCATAACCGAGCTCTGGTAAGAATCGCCGCAAGTAGATAGCTTTCTTGACGGCTTCTGATATAGCCATATATTCTGCCTCTGTAGTGGACAAAGCAACGGTCTTCTGTTTCCTAGAGTCCCAAGATTGGTCCGCCTGCAATAAAGAAAATGAACCCAGTAAAAGAACGTCGATCTATCCCGCAGTTTGCGTCTACAAAACCTTTGAGGGGTTTTTGACTTCGCTCGTAGAAAATCTGTACCTCTGAGGTAGTGGAGCACTCTCTTCGCGGCAGTCCAGTGAGTCCTATTGTAACAGTTGTTGAACTGCCCTAGATAGCTTATGGCAAAGCTAATGTCCGGTCTGGTAGTAATCGACAGATATGTCAGCGCTCCTACCAGTTTCCTATAAGGTAAGGCATCAAAGTCTTCTACGTTGTGGTTTCGCGCCGGCTTCATTAATTTTGAGTAAGAATTACCTGGACTTGACACGGGCCGACAATCTGTCATTTCAAATCGTTCAAGACTTCCGAAACCCTGTTTGATGAAGGACAATTTTATTTTCCTTCTTGAAAATTCTATTCCCAAGCAATGCTTGACATCTCCAAGGTCTCTAAGCTCAAAGTTTCCCTTAATTTGGTTTTGATTTCTTTGATGATGTTGCGATCTTTAGAAGCGATTAGTATATCGTCGACGTAGACAATAATTAAAGAAGTATCTCTCTGATTTCTTATCTGGTAAAGGCAGGGGTCACACTGGAACGATTCAGCCCCTACAGATGTCAGAACTCTGGTCAACTTGTTTCCTGCTTGTCTAAGGCCATACAGCGATTTACTTAGCAAGCACAACTTATCCCCACTTCTGTTTTTTTAGCATGTCGATTGACTTCTTCTTGATACCAATCTGACTATCCTCAGATAACATCTCTAGTATTCGTTCTGAATGTATGGGGGTTTCCATGCAAATTGTCTCTTCCAGGTTGCTCTGCACCTGACATCTAATTGTTCCATGAACATATTATGGTGAGCCCCAACCATGCGGATCCTGCTGAGACGCGCTACGGAGGCGAAGGTTTGGTTGAAGTGAATTCTTGGTCTCTGCAAAAATCCATGGGCTACCATTCTTATCTTCATTCTTTTGAATCTTCCGTCAGCTTAGAATTTATTACGAAGAACCATCCGACTTCCGATAACCTGAGTGACCATCGTGAGGACGATCACTCAGTGTCCATGTATCGTTCTTCAGTATACTCCTTATCTCTTCCTTCATAGCGTCGTACCGTTTGTTAGCGTCTGCACTTGATAGAGCATGCTTGATCGACACTCCATAGTTCAAGCTGTACTCCGCATTATTTGTTTATCCTCGATTCTTTCCTGATAGACTTTCCGAGTTCTTCCAGGTTTACCTGTTTCAGGAGCTTTTGGGCGTCTGCAAGCTTCTATTTTCTCCTCTTTTTCATCCTCTTCCTTTTTGGTATCTTCTATCTCTATGTCATCTACCTTGTGATCTTCGATTAAAGGTCTTATGGTAACGTGCTTTTCCTCTGCTTTTTCCAAGTCTTCCTTGTCCTCTTCTTCCAGGAATATATTTATTTTGTCCTGTCCATTTGTTCCGATTTCTTCTAAGAACTTGACATCACGGTTTTTCTTTCGACAGCCATACTCACTACCCTTTACACTTATCGGAATGTCCAACGAATCTTCCTTCCCTGCTACGAGGTTCCAATTTTCCTTTACCGAGGGTTCTGCCCAAACAATAAACTTTTGGCACAAAAATGAGCAAGTGAAAAAAAGTAGACGAAGGCCTTTTATATGCCAATGCCCTAAAAGAAGTACAGGCTTCGGAAACAAACCCTACAGTTTTCGCAGTCACCTCGAAAACTTCATCAAATGCATTTCCACACAGAATGCCCGCATTGAAATAAAAGTCCGAAACTACCATTAAAACAAACTACCACTCGTAGTTTTTAATGTAATGAAAAATAGGCCCTGTTCTCGTCCACATTTTGACGTGGACTGCGCAAATAAATTTCGACAAAACCTCAGCAAAACTTTGGCAAAATGCGTAAGAATTTTAATACTCCTAAAAACTACTTTAATCATAGAGTATATAGTAATAAACGCTATAATAATCAATATTATAGTAATAATAATTCAAAAAATTCACGATTTAACTCCTATGCAAAAAAAAAAACTCTTATTCAGGTAGACCCCAATATAATCAGAATAATAACAACCAAATAGGAAATAACCTCCAAAATATTCCCAGTTGCCATATTGTTCAAAATTTGGACATACGGCTCGTAATTGTTTTCAGTTTTTGCCGAAATAAGAATCTTCAGCATTCCAACATTACTTTCAACATAGGCCGACCACACAAAAGTTGATGTTACGGACATTACACAGCTAGGTATCTGGTTATCTTTGCAAACTAAATGCCATCACAGCTTCAGAAATTTACCGGCTCCCGGAAATACAGTATATCCCATCCACACTGAATGCCACACATTTCTATACCAACTTAGATATCAGCAGTGCCTTCCACGGCATTCTCCTTGACGAAGCTTCTAAAGAAAGTTTCTTTTGTCACTAATTTCGAAACCTATAAGTTCAAGGTATTTCCCTTTAGTTTAAAGAACGCTGCAACCCCTTACCAGCGCCTTATGGACAAAATTATGTCGGGATATACTGGTGATATCTGCCACACTTTCATTGACGATATAATCGTCTTCCACGGGAAAACTTTCGACGAACACCTTTATGAATATTAAAGGTCCTGAAGCGTCTCCAGACCTGTAACTTGTGTATAGACTTGGGTAAATGTCAATTTTTTAAAGACAGCTGTAAATATCTGGGCTATGTAATTTGTTCTAACGGAATAAGTCCCGACGAAGACAAATTAAAAGCGGTCAAGGACTACCCGGTATCACGTAAATTAAAAATCGTCAGAGCCTTTTTGGGTTTCATAGGTTTCTATACCAAATTTTCTGAGCTTGCCAAGCCAGTCTCACACCTTACAAAGAAAGGTGTAAATATTCAGTGGACACAAGATCGTCAAGACGGTTTTCAAGCTCTCAAATCTCTCTTAATATCTCCACTTGTCATAGCCTAACCAGATTAGGAGCATGAACTCATCCTTACAACGGATGCAATAGTATAGGCATTTCCGCAATTTTAAGCTAAAATATTAATGGCGATGAAAGGCCCATTCACATGTGCTTAATGAAGCAAAATCCAAATACTGTACTACCGAACGTAAATTGTTAGCCATCGTCTTTGGGTGTAAAACGGGCAATGTCCGGCACAATTTCTTTGGGCAATGCGTATAAACAAAAAAAAAAACACTGGGAATTTTGACAACTTATATAATTCTAACTAATACAAACAAAAACCAACCGCCCACTGTTGAAAACAATACTCCCCCTCCAGAAGGCCTATAAATAAATTTTTCCAGACAAATGTGACAGATGAAAGTTGTAGCTCTTTGTATTGTAGTTGAATATCAAGTTAGAAGAAAATCTTTAAAACCTTTAGAAGAGAAAATAGCAGAAAACCGAAAACTACTCTCAGTAAAGCGCACTTCCGATCATCCGATTTTCTCCAAACTCAGGATTTCACAACTATCTAAGACATGAGGTTTGTTGTAAACAGTGCTATTGCATTAACATATTGGGTTGTGTCCGTATTAACAAATAAATAAACTGCAGTAAGAGAAAGTTGTATGAGTTTTTCATACTAGATTTTTTTTTGAAAATTGGGGGGCTTGGATATGTATCGGATATACATATCTATTTCTATGCTATCTTTCGCTAAAGTAATTACTGATCAGACAGGAAGATCTAAAGTCAAGCATAGTAATTGAGGGAATATCAACATAAACCATATAAAAAATAAATTATCATTTTCTCTCTCCAATTTTTCATTCTATACATATCTTCATTTAATAAAGAAACATTATTGCTTATTTGAACATTTGTTTATCTCAGGCACCGAACTGCCAGTTAATAAGAATTTACATCTTTCTCATTTCCAGCAATTTAAGGTGGCGGATCTGGTAGTATTTTTTTATTCCAGAATTATATAAAATATATTTAAAAATTTAAAAAAGTTTATATAAAATATAATAATAAAAATTTTTATTTGTTCAAAGATCTGTTTGGTATAAAATAAAGTGAGTTGGTGCACAATGGAGCAAGCAAAATATTTAGAATAATTTTTAAAACAAATACAAAATAATAAAATAAAACATCTTTTCAAAATATTTAAATATAATAATAATAATAACAATAATAAATAAAGTATAAACTATTAATGTTTTTATTTTATTTATTGCAGTAGAAAATATATTTTTTCTATGGCGATATAGGAAGCATATAGAAAAAAAATCAATAATCGTTTTTACGACGATGTTTCAATATTTAAGAAAAACAAAAAGTGTAAAAGAAAAATAAAAGATATATATATTTAAATTCTGTCCACAGCTCAATTAGAAAACCAATAAACCTCCATGTCAAATTTAAAATGAGGTTTGAAATAAGATTTAACTTACATGTTTATTAAGTATAAACTTTAACATGTTTTCTTTTCATTCTGATGAATTTCTTCTTTTTTTTTTAAAGATTTCACAAGATATTTGAACAAAGCATTAATTTTCTTCAAGTCTATATTTTAAAAGTAATTTACAAATTTCCCATCAAGCGAAACATCTTCCTTGAGAAATGTTTACATATTTATTTCTTGCGTTAAGAACGCGGGGCATTGAAATGGATAATGGGATAAATCGTTAAGGACGGTCGCCATTGCTGAGTAAAGAGAATTTATCAGGAAAGAAATAAAATAAACATGAAATTATTATTCATCATAAATTTAAACCATGTAAAATACATTAAACTATGAACACAGCTATATGTATAAGTAACTCATATATTATAGCTATAAACAATAATATAGTGAAAAAAGATACAAACACTTGAGATAATTAAATAAGGTAACAGAAAATAAATCAGAAATTGTTTATTATTTAATTTTAAGAATGTTATTTGGACTGAATTATAAGAGACACATACTTTTAGCCGTTACCATGGAAATAAAATGATATGAAAATTGGCAAACAATGGACAAATTAATAATAATAATATATCGTCAATTTTTTTCCTTTTTTTTAGTGTTTAAAAGCTTTTAACGAAAATCAAAAGCTAATTTGATTAATTAAGCAATGTATTATTTCTAAATGTAATCTACGTAGGAGTTCAGAATTTTGTATCACTTACTTTCGCTACAGTAAAGAATATATAGAATCGTAACACGATTGCAATAGTTCCGCTTGAGAAAGTAAAAATAGATTTTAGGAAGTCTTATGGAAGTTGTGATTTCTTACGCTTGCCTGCAAAGAGTCATTAGATATTACGGTGTCTATGACCACTTGTCAGTGTTCTTTCTCTCATAACTAGTTTAGATATTACCACCGCATCAGACAGGAAGATTTCGGGCAAAATCAATCAATTAGAAATACAACATTACTAATTGGATATTATCATCAGCTATTTTGAGTTGTATGGGTTTCCATAGGTTTTCTCAAATTTCGAGAAAGACTACAACTGTGACTGCATTCACTACATTTGTATGGCTTTTCGCCTGAATGTGTTCGCATATGAACTTTTAAATTTCCGGATGTTTTAATGCTATAATTGCACTCACAACATTTGTATGGTGTCTCGCCTGAGTGTGTTCGCATACGTATTGCTAATGATGAAGACACTGAACAACTGTAATTACATTCACTGCATTTGTATGGTTTCTCGCCTGAGTGTGTTCGCATATGTACTTTTAATTCGCCGGCTGTTTTACAACTAAAATTGCATTCAGTACATTTATGTGGCTTTTTCCGGGAATGTATTAGCATATGCAATCCTAAATTTCCAGACTGTGAACAAGTGAATTTGCATTCATTGCATTTGTATGGCTTTTCACCTGTATGTGTTCGCATATGTACTTTAAAAGCGCTGGGTGTTGTACCGCTATAATTGCACTCACTACATTTGTATGGTTTCTCGCCTGAGTGTGTTCGCATATGTAATGCTAATGATGAAGACACTGAACAACTGTAATTACATTCACTGCATTTGTATGGTTTCTCGCCTGAGTGTGTTCGCATATGTACTTTTAATTCGCCGGCTGTTTTACAACTAAAATTGCATTCAGTACATTTATGTGGCTTTTTCCGGGAATGTATTAGCATATGCAATCCTAAATTTCCAGACTGTGAACAAGTGAATTTGCATTCATTGCATTTGTATGACTTTTCACCTGTATGTGTTCGCATATGTACTTTAAAAGCGCTGGGTGTTGTACCGCTATAATTGCACTCACTACATTTGTATGGTTTCTCGCCTGAGTGTGTTCGCATATGTAATGCTAATGATGAAGACACTGAACAACTGTAATTACATTCACTACATTTGTATGGCTTCTCGCCTGAATGTGTTCGCATATGTATTGTTAATGATGAAGACCTTGAACAACTGTAATTACATTCACTGCATTTGTATGGCTTCTCGCCTGAATGTGTTCGCATATGTATTGCTAATGATGAAGACATTGAACAACTGTAATTACATTCATTGCATTTGTATGGCTTCTCGCCTGAATGTGTTCGCATATGTATTGTTAATGATGAAGACCTTGAACAACTGTAATTACATGCACTGCATTTGTATGGCTTCTCGCCTGAATGTGTTCGCATATGTATTGCTAATGATGAAGACATTGAAAAATTGTAATTACATTCACTGCATTTGTATGGCTTCTCGCCTGAATGTGTTCGCATATGAACTTTTAAATGTCCGGATGTTTTAGTGCTATAATTGCACTCACAACATTTGTATGGTTTCTCGCCTGAGTGTGTCGCATATGTACTTTTAATTCGCCGGCTGTTTTACAACTGAAATTGCATTCAGTACATTTATGTGGCTTTTTCCCGGAATGTATTAGCATATGCGTTCCTAAATATCCAGATTGTGAATAAGTGAATTTGCATTCACTGCATTTATATGACTTTACGTCCGAATGTGATCGCGAATGTACTTTTAAACTTCCAGGTGTTTTACTGACGTAATTGGATTTGTATGGCTTCTCACTCGAATGTGTTCGCACATGTGATTTCAAGCCTCCAGATGCTTTACAACTGAAACTGCACTCACTGCATTTATATGGCTTCTCACCAGAATGTAATCGTCTGTGTATTATTAAATATCCGGATGTTGTACAGCTATAGATACACTCGCTACATTTGTATGGCTTTTCGCCAGTATGTACACGCGTATGTCTTTTTAATATTCCGGACTGTGTACAACTATAATTGCATTCACTACATTTATATGGCTTCTCGCCTGAATGTGTACGGATATGTATCTTTAATATTCCGGACTGTGTACAACTGTAATTGCATTCACTACATTTATATGGCTTCTCACCAGAATGTGTACGGATATGTATCTTTAATGTTCCGGATTTTGCGCAACTATAATTACACACACTACATTTGTAAGGCAAGCTGACAGGACATGCAGGTGCAGTGTGATTTTTCCTTTTCTCCTTTCCTGTGTCTGTGTCAAGGTCATTTTCTTCCCCTTGATTTCTTACACGGCCATCTGATGCCATCGTGAAGGTTTTTTTTTTTTTGATAAGTTATTTATGTTCCCTCTAGAAGACTGGGCAGTATTAGCTGACCCGCTGGAAATGCCAAGTCTGTAACAAAATGTACAATTCTGGATAATGGTCATTTTTGTATTTATAGAAATAAATATGGTTCCATAATTTATATTTAGATTCAAAAAATAAAGCAAGTAGATGTTATTTGCGGATTCTGGCGGCAAAATTTCTGAGCCCCAGGCACTTAAGAATTTACGCCCGAAGGCAGGGGTCTGGCGCGCGGCTACAAAATTACGATGACACCCCCATCTGATTTTTAACCAGGGAAAAAAAATATTTTTGAGCCGGGAGATGGCATGCGAGACATGCGGCTACGTTTTGAAAAATCTA
>JAAEAF010004932.1:0-98592 GCA_011037195.1 Triatoma infestans
CGTACTACCTCAAAAATGTATATTTCCAGTAAATTTGGATATCGCAAACTTTGACATGATCGCATCTCTTACAGCAATAAAGAAAGTAAAAATATTTATATATAAATTTTTTTTCAGTACATAATTATTTTGCGCTAGCGGACAGATGCGACTGTTTCACTGGTACATTTCTTTTTATTGTAGAAAATCAATATGTAAGAAGCACCCCAAATGGTTATCTCAAAGCTTGTTTTATGTATATATACATATATTTTATGTGACGTAATGTGAATAAATTTCACAATTCCAAGATATATTTATTAAAATTTAACATATAAGTATGTGCAGCGACATTTTATTAATAAGTTTGATGTAAATCGGATTTGCTTACTATTGGCAATGAATGTCATAAATGAAATATTCGACAGAATTAGAACATATCCTAATTAGGTTAGTAAAAAAGAATTATGTAATAATTACAAGAATACTTTTTTTTATTATTATTATCATGCGCCATCTTAAATTGTTAACAAATTTGACAGATATTTTGTAATCAGAAGGAATATGCCACACATATATATTTTTTAATGGATTATGACCATTTATTTAGACAACACTATCTACCAGAATGTACCGTATTTCAAAAGATCTGGAAGTGAAATATAACTTATATAAACAAATTTTCTTGAAAGGTGACAAACGTTTAAATATGCTGACCATGAAAAAAAGGAGTAGGGATTATATATGTATATATACAGTTGAATACATTTCGTAGTAGCCCCTGTGTTTCAAAAAACAATGTTTGTAGTGGCAGCTTAAATTTAAACTAACTGACTGACACAGATCGCCTGAAATCAACTTTTCCGAATATACAATATTTTAAATAAAAGTGATAGACATATTTCCGATCATCAGGGATCGTGTCCAATTTTCGATATTGAGTTTTCACCGGAAATACATGTTTTAAGGTCCCCTGAAATAGAAAAAATTGTTTTTACAAATTGGTGAGTGTGTGTAGTCAGCATAATTCAAAAAGCGGAAAATTGCAGCCAATATCAAACTTGATCTTTATTAAGTGCTATCCATGGAACCCGATAATAAGGTTTTGATCAAAATCGGTCAAACCGGGCGAAACATTTCTAACAGATTCATTGAACTTCATATATTAATTACACATATAAAATGCAACAACTATTAATTTTAACATTTTTTTTTTTCAGGGGGAAATTCATTTAAAGAGGTGTTCTGAATGTAGGGTGGGGTTATGTTTTCTTCTAAAGTGTTATTTTAGTTTAATATATTATTCTATTAAATACACAATATTAATTAACAATAAACTCTCAGTCACTCACACATACGTACAAACAGATCATTCACTAAAAACCTCGGGTCATTGAAACATATGTGCAATACTTGCTCCGACCAGGAGTAAGAGAAAGTTAATAACAGAGGTTACTAACTTAGTAATACTGTTTTTTATTTATATAGATATTTTTTTTTTTTTGCACTGCGCTATATATTTTAAATATATAATATATAAAATATATAGAAGATAAGAAATGTAATGGGAACCGAATCATTAAAGATTCATAGGATCCGAAGACCGAAGAAGCAGACCTTAAATGAATAAAACGTTAGTTACTCCCCCATCTAGGTTTGACTAGGGAGGGAGAGTTCGATTCATATAAATAGAGCGACAGCACAACCGCGCAGGACAGTTTTTATGACAGTTTTTTTCTATAGTACATCCAGCCAGCAAGCTATCTACTTACTTTCTATTTACTCAGCCAGTCTCTGTCTCTTTGTTATGCTCTAGCTACCTAACTTCTATTTAACTGTGAAGTCCTTGCAACCAGTGTGTTCCATTTATTATATATTGTTCAGCATATGATCTAGTTTATTTCTAATCTCATTCCTAAAGCTAGTCTCTCTAATTCTCTCTTCTTCTCACATCCATACAATTGGAGGGGCGGGTCTGTGTCGGGTTTGGCATCCCTACACACATGTATAATTGAATTGGTCGTATGAATGTGAAATTTTATTGTAAATAAATAGGATTTTAATTTTGGCTAAGTTTTTACTGTGGTGGAAGAATATCGAGTACTCTACCACAACTTTTTAACTGGGTAAGCTTGAATATATTTGTGACTATACAGTGTGATCGTATTTATAGGCATGAATGTATTTATTAGGATGAATGTGTTTGAGTATGAATCTGATTGTTGGAATTGGTGTATGGTATGAATATATGTAAATAGTGGGTTTTTCATCTAGGATTAGGCATTAAATGAACTTTGGTTCTCTCCTAAGAGTGTAGTAATTTATAAAAGGCTATTCAATTTAAATATAATGTAATGTTATGCACAAGTACAGTGTCATTGAGGATGATTGTCAGGTGCGAAAGACCTTAGATGTTCTGCGCCTTAAAAAATAATAATAAAAGCAATTCATTATCTATAATCAAGTGCGGCAATGGTAACCCAAACTACATATCAATTTTAGGCTTTCTCCGATTTTTCGTTAATGAAAGCTACTTTTGTTCACGCACACAACACACACGAAAGTAGCGTATACTATTTGTTACTAGTTTCCAAATTGTTATTATGATTACGTGCATAAAGCTATTTATTTGCTTTACTTTTTTAGGTTTATCTAATCTAGATTAAAAATTATGTTGCTCTAGGCGTCACCAGTGTTTACTATTATATTTAATGAGTAAATATAAATTTCGTAAGTGGGTAAAATAATTTAATTTTTTTTTAATTTATTTATTTATTTAAAATTGTTGGATACGCTTCTATCGTCGTCAGACAATTCATTACTGCCCGGGGCTAGTTACTATAACATGTGATATATATTTTTTGAATTATTTCACTTTGGTTAAGTCCTCAATAAACTAAATAAATAAATTTGCGAAACAATCATCTGACTTTCACTTATTTTACACGTTATTAAGTACATATGGACCGGTTTTCTTTACAAGTGCAAAATTTTCACACGTTTTTCAAAGTTGGGCCATAAAAAAAGCTGGTAATGGATGTACGTACGAGGTGTGTAAATTAAGTAATGAGACTGATTTTCTAGTACTCGATCTGGCAACACTGGAGACGCGGCGCATGCGTGGTAGGGCAAGTAAACATCTGATAACGTCCAGTTCAAATTTGAAAATGCTAGAGTTGTTGCACTGTCCGTAGTGAGTATTTTGTGAGCAAGGTTTTTTCAGTGCGTTTTAAAAATGAGTGACATCAATTACGAGCAACGTTGTGCTATCAGGTTTTGCTTCAGACTTGGGCACAGTGCAACGGAAACGTTTGAAAAAACTGTGCCAGGCCTATGGAGACAATGTTTTGTCGAGAGCACAGGTTTTTAGGTGGTTTAAGTTGTTTGCAGAAGGAAGGGAATCAATTGAAGACGAGCCTCACAGCGGAAGGCCTTCATCTTCAAGAACCGACGAAAATGTTGGCAGAATCCGCGATCTCGTGCGTTCAGATCGTCGTTTGACAGTCCGAATGATCGGCGAAGAGTTGAATTTGACTCACACAACCGTTCATCAAATTTTGACTAATGAATAGGAGATGAGAAAAATTTGTGCAAAAATGGTTCCGAAAAATATTTCACAAGAGCAAAAAGACATCAGAAAGGAAAGGAGCCTTGACTTTTTGGGAGCAATTGAAAACGATCCCAATTTTTTGGAACGTGTTATTACAGGAGACGAGTCTTGGGTGTTTGAGTATGACCCAGAAACTAAGCGTCAGAGCATGCAGTGGCACACTTCAACTTCTCCAAGGCCAAAAAAAGCAAGAATGAGCAAGTCAAAAATCAAATGCATGCTGATTTGCTTTTTTGATAGCCAAGGAATCGTTCACAAAGAATTTGTGCCTCAATGCCAAATGGTAAACCAACATTTTTACCGAGAAGTTCTTGAGAGACTTCGAAAAAGAGTCATGCGTGTGAGACCAAACATCAAAAACAAGTGGGTGTTGCATCACGACAATGCTCCATGTCACACCGCGATTTCTATTAATGAGTATTTGGCCAGTAATAACATTCCTGTGGCTCCTCAGCCTCCTTATTCACCCGACTTGAGTCCATGTGACTTTTTTTTGTTCCCCAAATTGAAAAATCACCTCAAGGGACGTCATTTTGGAACATTGGAGAATATTCAAACAGCCGTAACCGACCAACTGAAGTCTATCCAGTATCCGAGTTCCAGCACTGCTATGACGAATGGAAGAATCGTCTTCAGAGTTGTGTGGCTTCCCAAGGTAGTTACTTTGAAGGGGACAATGTTGAATTGTAATTTTATTTGAATAAAAAAAAGATAAAAAATCAGTCTCATTACTTAATTTACACACCTCGTATATGTATACATGTAAACCAGAGAGTGACTTTTGAAGCAGCGCTCTTTATCTCAACAAACAATGTTATAGCGATAGATTAAATTTAAACTTAACTTCCCCTCAGAACCCCTCTAAAATAAATTTCTCCAATTTCACTTCGATTAAAATTCGATTTTCCCTAAATTTTGAATTCGAGCAATACTTACCTATTTCTAAAGTATTTTCATATTTCTTTGGGAAAATGTATTAAAAGGAAGGGATAGACATTTATATGTCTATATACCATACGAAATTAAAAAAAAAAAATCCCCGAGGAGAATCACGAAAAACTAAAAGAAGAAAAATGCAGGCCAAGTTGCACTTCCGCTTGATAGATTGTGACCGAAATCTCAACCCATCAGATGCAGTGATGGTAATCTAAACAAACACTAATTTTCAGTTTCATGATGTTTTTCGTTTTGAGATAATTTATTCATACAAATTATCCAGAAAAAAAATGAGAATCAATTCTAAAATAAAAATCACTTGGATCTAATAATGGAACGATATTATTTGGAACTGGAATTATATTCAATTTTCTACTAATTATTAATTTATTAAGGAATGAATAAAATAAAAATAAACATCTATCAATTATTATTTTTTAAGCGAGAAATTGAGAGGAAGACAGGCTAGTCCTTTCGTCTAGTCTAACATGGTTGGTCTGCAAAATAATGCTGTTTGAAGAGGTCTAGTATTAATATGAATGCTACGTCTTTGTTTTAATGAAATCGCTAGAAGAGAAGCTGTTCGGAATAGCGTGGGATATTATGCAGCTATTTCTATAAGTTCGGGAACTTTTAACCAAAATGAAGCAAATAATGTATTTTCCAAGTTCAGAGTAAGAGAAAGTAAAAATATTAATATCTGGTAATGTATCCTGTATTTAATAAAAATAAAAATAAAAAAATTACCCGGTTACAAGTTGGGATCAACTGTTATACATCATTCACTTTGCAATAGTTACTATCGCTACCTAGATGTTCCCATAAATTAGTATCTTTATAAAAATACTAATACACAATCAACAGTAATAAAGTGTGTTTATAAGAAAAATTTCCAAACTATATAAACCTATAATAATTTATAAGCAGAAAATGGCAGACTATAAGATAATTCGCATTTAATTTATGGCTAACAAAGACAGCCGTTATATTATTACTTAAAAATAATAAATAATAACTTATATATAGTGTAGCTTAAGGCAATAATTATATACTTTCATTTTGGATTATAATGGCCAAAAAATTTTAGTGTAATCACACTTCTTAGAATTGAAACTTACAGCGATGTTTCTATAGTAATTATTATTGCTAATTTAATAATCATTTATTGAAATGTTTGTTTAGCTAAGAATATTTCTGCATGACTAAACTACAAATATATCCCACCTAGTAACTAACTAATTTTCCCCTGACCAATCTTTTTTTTAAAAAAAAATTAAAATTTATGATAAATAGTAAGTTTTGGGTTACATTAGAGTCTTGATCTCGGGGGCATTTTGCAGTGCCCCAACGGCTGCATTGGAAGTACTGCTGGGGCTACCTCCGCTGCATCTTTTGATATAAGCGGAGGCGAGGGCCAGTGCGTACAGACTAATGAACAATGGCCAGTGGAAACAGAGGAGCTCCCTGGCCAAGCATGTGAACATAACTCAGAAAGTGGACCCTGGCCCTATCTTTAAGATGGCTGGGGAAGAGTGCTGTCCAATATTCCACTTTGAGCTCCCCTTCCAGGTGATTTTCACGTCAAAATCGGAATGGGCTAAAAGTTGGGAAAAACGAGGCCGGACTGGGGGATCCTGGTTTACGGATGGGTCCAAAATGGCCTGCGGTACTGGAGCCGGGATATATGGAGTTAAACCGGAGGTACTCATCGAGAGGCCTCTTGGTAGATACTCCACGGTGTTCCAGGCTGAAGTCTATGATATCAAGATCTGCGCTGAGGAGAATCTGCGTATGGACTCTAGGAATAGGGAGATATGCATCTTCTCGGACAGCCAGGCTGCACTGAAGGCACTTAGGGCATTCAGAATCACTTCTTCCCTAGTTAGGGAGTGTAGAAACTCTCTGGAAGCGTTGTCCCGGTACAACAGAGTGCGGCTAGTATGGGTGCCGGGACACAAGGGGATTAAAGGCAATGAACTAGCCGACCAACTGGCCAGGAATGGTGCGAGTACTCCTTTCTGTGGGCCAGAACCTGTTCTGGGAATAGCCAAAAGTATGGCGAGGGCTTCTCTGAGAGAATGGACTCGGAGAGAACATAATCGTCACTGGAGGCTAAGTACTGGAGCAAAACACGGCAAAATGGTTATGCCAGAGCTGTGTAGAAGAAGAACAAGAGAGACCCTGGGTCTAAGCAGGTATCAGATTTCTCTGATAACGGGCCTGTTTACTGGGCATGGCAGGTTCAAAAAACATCTGCACAAGGTAGGGTTGGTGGAGCCCTTGTGCAGATTGTGTCAGGAGGAGGAGGAGGAGACGGCCTCTCACCTGTTGTTTGATTGCGTTGCAATCGGCAGACTGAGGTACGAGATCTTCGGCACGTTGAGACCGGAGGAAATCGTACCCCAGGAAGGACTGGTGGGGAAGGTTTTGGACCTCATGAAGAGGAGGGGCTTCCACTACTAGGTATTGAGGGGTTGGCACAATAAGCCTCAACGGGTAGGCTGCGGTGCCTGGGTCTGAGTCCCCCCCCTGCATCAATCTAATCTAATCTAGTGATGGGGATAGAGCCAGCTATACTACAATCTAGGTCAATGCAAACCAAGAGACAAAGGCGCAAGAATCTGTTAAATTAATACAATGCTACTTGGCCAACTGTTTTGTAAGAGAAGGCATTCTTTCGGATAGTCTGCATTCTGCTTTCAAAGCCAGAACACTTGCTTCAGGAATCGCTCTCTTAAACTCATGCCAGTGATAGAGATTTGCCTTTATTCTAGATCATTTATTAATATAGTTTTTGTTGTAGACACCAAGGAGAACACATGAGAACTGTGCCAGTTTAAATTATAACATAAGAGTTTATTTCAATTAATTTCAGTACACTTATAAGCATATTATTGTGATAATTTAAAGTAACTTAATTTCACTTAGAGAATATATCTATTTTAAAAACAGTGGTGATTTCTTGATTATTTTCTAATACTTCACTCTCTTAAACATATATACTTACAAGCCCTTATACAAAACCGCTCACGCCATAACCAACTACCACAAATATTTATCACCTAAAACATTTCAATTGTAAGCCTGTCAAATTTTCGATATCAAGTTTTCACCAAAAATATCTGATTTGAGGTCCCCTGAGTCCAAAAATGTGGTTTTTAGGAAATGGTCTGTATGGGTGTCTGTGTTATATGGACAGCATAGCTCAAAAATGAAAAATCGTAGAAAGTTTAAATTTGATAATCCGTTTAGGTATCACCATAGAATCCGACAGTAGGTCAGCGGTCAAAATTCCTCAACCGGAAGTATCACTTTACTTAATGGTTTTTTCATACTTTCTTACAATTTTCTCAAAAATGACTCCGACAATTTTCTTCAACATTGTTATCAACTACACATACAAAGATCTACAACTTTTATTTAAAAACATTTCTCTGGGAAAATTAATTTAAGGGCATTTTTTAGTGGAAGGGTGGGGTTAGGTTTACCCTATAAAGTCCTATTTCAGTTTACTATACAATTCTTTCATCTAAATAATATTAATTGCACAATTAAATGTGTTGTTCAAAATTTTGAGTTTGAAAAAAATCGGATAACCGGAAGTGCGTTTTTATTGAAATGTATTTTTTTTTAGGTTTTCTGGTATTTTCTCGAAAATGGTTACCACGATTTTCTTTAAACTAGGCATGTGAACTACACATATAAAGAGCTACAACTTTTATTTGAAACATTTCTCCTGGTGAAGTCATTTAAGGGGGCTTTTGGTGGTGGAGGTGGGGTTATGTTTTTCTCTAAAGTGCAATCATAGAATTATACCATTTAAACAAAATTTAATTTCAAATAAATATATGGGCAAAATTCTGAGTTTCAAGAAACAGTTTTCAGTTTTCGATGAACTCCCAAGAACTTCAACACTAACTATAAAATTTGTCAATTACAATTTTGAAAACTGGAGTAAGAGAAAGTTGTGTGAGTGTTTTACACCAGATTTTTCCTTCTGCATAGACAAAGTTATCTCAAAGTGAACTTTTGCCCAACCCAAAATTCTCTACAACGTTCCAATCGATTTTATACTGTCAAATATAATAAACGTAAAAGACAACTGCTATACTAGCGTTAGTTTGCCAATCAGATTACGTTACAAATAAATGTATTCATGGAGTAAGGGGTAGACAAACACCACTCAGATAATATAATAGCAGTAAGAGATGTTATCCCTTCAAGTCTGAGTCAGCCAATTACATCATGTACATGTTAGTCCACCCTCTACTGGCTGGAGCTTGTATTTGAACCCCCCCAAATGATAGTGTTCGTATGGATTAGATGTGAGGGTGTTGTAAAGGGAAGTTACCCAAGACATGCTGTGAGTGAACGATATAAGAAGGAAGTGCCAGTAGAGAGTACAAAAAAAAATTCAATGAATCAGCTTTAATGTGGAAGTTCAAACAAAACCTTTAGATGAAAAGCTTTTTAATTAGCGACAGAGAAAAAAAAAAACAATAATGATGAAGTGAAAAGGGGATGAGGATGTTTTGTGAACTTAATGTCTAGAAACCTTAACAAGCAAAAGTTCTTTATACACGAGTAAGCACTCAAAACAAAAAATTGTTTAAAAAGCTGCAAAACTCTCTAGTGAAAATCCCTCAGGACCTGATCCTTACTATAATCCTCGACATATGAAATTGTCATGTTTATATTTTAAAGCTGAAATTTGTTATAAATGAGCACAATATCTAAGATAATAATAAATTTCTATGCAAACTCAATCTTATTGTAACATATTATTACTACTTTATAACTCTTATTTTTTTCAGATATAATGTACTGTTTTATTATATAAAAAAAAAACCTCTTTTGATAATGGCATGTGAAATGCCGAAACGTAAAGGAAATAACTAAATGTTAATTGATAACATTTAAAGAAATAAAAAAGACTTAAGGCTGTCAATAGGTTCAAGTTTTTATTCATGAAACACATAAATACTATAAATAAAGTAAAATAAAACAGCCAATATATATATATATATATATAAAAACCACATGACCACTATAATTATATTACTTTCTCTTATTGTCTGTAAGTTTCTCTTATTGTGATCGGGTCAACTTTCCGAAATTGAGTTTTCACCTGAAATATATGTTTTGAAGTCCCCTGAAACCAAAACAAAATCTAGTGTGGAACACTCTAATTTGTATAATTTAATTCATTTTTTTTATTTTAAATTCACAACATTTTACAATGTTTGATTTTCTTTAAATTAGTACTATTACTTTTTTATTTTTTGCGGCTCATCGACAGCGGCGTTCTTTAGCGCCTTAACAATATTAATTATTCGTGATCTTGGATGGCATCAAGTTTCTCGTTAACGTCCTTCACAACTTTTCTAGGAAGTTAGAGGAGCCGGAGGTTGATTGACGCCCACCATTCTCGAACACAAAACCATCGAAACCTGTCGATGGGTGAAAAAACCGGCAGCAGTGAAAGTACCATCTCTTAAGTTTCTCTTTCAAATAGTTGTAATAGGTATTAAATTTCACTGTGATGATAAACTAGAGCAAAGTAGTTAACATTTATTTTCTTTGTCCAAGTACATTGGAACATACTCTGTAAATACTGTACCTGTATGTGCAATTTACTTTCCTTAATCAGTATTCTAGTTATTAAAAGAAGTGTATTTTTAGGAGGGCTATTTTGTGGGTAGAGTACTTTTATAAATTTTTCTCATCAAAGCTAGGAGAGATGACGCACATTTCAAAGTTATGCCCTGTATCAAAATATAGGAGATATATTAAAGAGGTAATGCTTATAAAACATATGTCAACTACTATTATCTACTATTACCAAAATAAAGACATTTATTTCAGAAACAAAATACAAATACACTAATTTGGCTGTCTCTCCTACTATGGAAGATAGATATGACGCACCACAGATAGGAGACCTCTCCTCTGTGAAGGTAACATGGCTGATCGTCATGAAACTTGGTAAACACTATGTGTACGAGTCCAACTTTAACCACAGCAGGAAATCTTTCATTTCAATTGCAGTGAATATAGTATATACAAATTTACTAAGCGTTATGAAAATTCAGGTATTCACCAGATATAGCCGATGGGTATAAATGTTTGTAGAACACAGAAGAACACACAAAATAACAGAAGAATTTCGCAATACGTTCGCTTCTGATCTCTCTACTCCTGGACTAACTTCCATGACGCCACGAGGTGGCAAACAAAAGAAGCGAGGCCTGCGTCTTCTGTCCTACCCCCGTCATCTCTCCTGGCTTTACCCTATATAGAACTACTAATAACCTCTATTTGTGGGTGAAGTACTCTTATAAATTTTCCTTACACTCCCGGGTAAAAATCTAACCTATACATGTTCGTTCAAACATTCTCGCTAATAAATATAATCACGCTATGAAATACATTCAAACTTCATTTATACCTATCCTAACTTCTTTCGCACAATCTTTCTCGCTAATAAATTGTTTCATACATGACTCATTCTTCGAGAGAATATAAGTCTCTCTTCAGCTGAAAGACATTCTAACTAACTTAATCTAACCTAACCTAAATGATATAAATTAACATACCTTAAATAATTAAACAGCCCTCCTCTTCCAATATTGTACGTAAGTCATGTGTTAAGCCTGCTAGTCCTCGACATACTCGTAGACCTTGACATTCTTCCAATATATGTGCTATTATTAATCTTTCGCGACATAATTAGCTTTAAATTATTATTAATCAGAATCAAAAATATGTTGGCAAAATTCTGTGTTTGAAGAAAATCAATGCGACTTTTCTGTACAGTTTTTTCAGTAATCTGCGTTTTTCTACATAAAAATAACGACGGATTTCATTAGTATACTAACTATCCATACTCCCCCATAACTATACTACATCCCTTCAATGGGTAGGATGCAGTGCTTGGGTTCGAGTCCCTATCCCCCCCGTGTCATTCTAATTCTAATTCTAACTGTGCATACAGAGGTGGATCGCTTTTATTGGCATGTGCTTCCCAGAAAATTCATTTAAGGAGAGGGTTTTGTGGGAGCAGAAAGTTAGGATTTCTACAAAAAAGTCATTTTGTAGCTTAGCTCCCCATAATGATATAAAATTGAAGACAGTAAACATTTATTAAGAATAAAAGAAAATTAGTGAATTTAATTGCAATGAGAGAAACTCGTGTGAATATAATATCACAAAAGATATCTTTTAATACTATATTAACAATATAAATATTTTAACATAAAATATTAATAGTTTTGTTGTTATAAATATGGTATCAGGTTGGTTTTGAAATTTTAGTACAATACAATAATTTATTCAATGTCGGGACATGACAGAGCAGAGTGGGACCTCTATATGTATATGTTTTATATGTACATATATATTTGTGAATACGTGTATGTGAATGAATGGTATATGTGTGTTAGTGTTACTATGGTAACACGTAGCGGAGCGCAGCAGTGTGAAGGGTTGGTTGACACATTGATTGGGATCGGAGCGGTGGCGGTTCACCGCAAGCCCAGGCTGTCGCCACCCAATTCTATTCGTACCACCCTCTCCATCTTTCTAAACAAAATATACACACATATACACACACACACACACATACATCTAACACTTTCTCTATATCCCATATATTCTACTTCAACTGGTCTGTCACAACCCCACCAATCTACCTCGCGCGCTATACTTCCTCTAATAGCAGGCCACATATCACCAACCCTTCACGGCTTTTCAAACTCATACATATTCTTGCATATAATCAGATTAAATAGATTTTACTATTGGAATTTATTGTAAATCCTATTATTAAAATTTACACTCGTAAAAAAAAGGTATGATTTAGAAGTAAGAAATAATTTTATTTTAGTTTTACTTTCTATTACGAAATGCCGGATCACGTAGGGATTAAAAGCAATGAGCAAAGTAACTAGGAAAATTAGGCGAATACTCCGTTCTGTGGTCTAGAACCTGTCCTAGAGATAACTAAAGGAACAGAAAAGACTGTTTCTGGAAAGACATTACCTAATCTGGAAACTAAATTCAGGAGTAAACACTGCAAGATGATGATGTCGAATCTGTGTAAGTATAGAACTAAAGAGATGCTCTGCTTAGGAAGGAACGAGTTTAGTCTGGTAACAGGCATTTTCTCGGGACACGGTAGGATCCCCAACCTACACAAGTTGGGGACAAAGCGCTCAGTACCTTAGTGTAGACCTTGTTAAGAGGAAAAAGAAACAGTCTTGACCTGTTCTTCGGTTGTGTTGCAATCGTTAAATTTCGCTATGAGATCTGGCATACTGAGATCAGTGGAGATAATAGGGCGAAAAGAGCTAGTTGGGAAAGCCCACAACCTCATGAAGTGGGGAGGTTTATCATACTAGACCTAGGGTGTAGGCAAAATAAGCCTCTATTGGTTGCAATGCCTGAAATCGGGACCCAACCCATGGATCAATCTAATCTAATCTATTGCAGTAAATAGTAAGGGTTATGATTGTGTTAAGTATTTAAAAACTATCTTTAGAGTGATCTTTAGTACGTATATTATAACGTATTATATTTTTAACGATTGGTCTCTCATACACTCTCTTTCTCCCCCTCTTGATCTCTCTGGGGGCGGGGTTACGCGCTTGATATGGGGTATGAAAAATTCTTTCAAAAACAAATATCGTAGAAAGTTAAAACTTATAACTTTGTTTTGTTTATTAGACTTAAAAATTTTTACAAAATATGATAGTTGAAATTAAATGACAAATAGTCCTGATATGTAATATTGTAACAGCAAGAGAAGTTCAGCAACCAAAGAAAGCAAGGAGAAGCTCAACCACTCTCTCGGACTGGAGTGGGAGAAGCTTTATAAATATAGCGACGGACAGTCCATAAAAGGACATTTGAAATCAGTTCAGTACATCCAATCGCTACGTGTCATTCTCATACTACTCTACCTTAAACATTCCTCTATTGTAAAGTCCAGGCAGTCTGTGTCTATTTATTAATATATCAATTGACCAGTGTTGAGCAAGTCTTCTTCTTATATCATCAACCAGACCTACATTCTCTCCACCTAACACATCCATTATAATATGTATAAAACACTTTATTATACAGTATCGAGCTTTCCACCTGGGGCCCACATCCTTCTCAAGATAGCACAAATAGATTAGATGAACAACATGTTGTTCCTGGCTCCCAGGTAGAAGCTCCATACTATATAATAAAGTGTTTTTTACATATTATATTATATCAGGACTTTTTGTCATTTAATTTTAACTATCATATTTTGTTAAAACTTATATTCCATTTTATTAATATTATGGGCTGACTATAGTTTTTAGGCCCATAAAAAAAAAAGTGCCACTTTACCGAATGGTTTGTTTTCAAATTTATCTTCAATTTTCATGAATAACCTATAGCTCTAATGATTTTCATCAAACATCACACTCGTATACTATAGGTAGACATAGTGGTAGAGGTACTATCTCTTTTATGTGAAATGTTTTTTCTGATAAAATTGGTTTTTGAAGGATTCTGGAATGAAGGTAAACTCCTCTAAAGAGCTCGATTGAAATATCGTTTGGGTCTATCAAGTATATAATTTAGAGAACATTAATACGTTTAAAACTTGTAAGTGAAAGTATTACGATCGTATTAAATTCTCGAAATTGAGTTTCCACCAAAATACCGAGGTCCTCCTCAGTGTGAAAAAGTGATCTTTTAAAAATTGATCTTCGTGGGCATGTTATTCAGTATAATTAAAAAAAAAATCGCAGAACGTTCGTACTCTTATATTTTGTTTAAATTCCACTAGAAGACCTCATTTTTTACGGTTTTGGACACAAAAAAAAAACTCGGTCAAACAAAAAGTACCACTTTACTGAATGAATGGTTTTTATTTAAGTTTATATCGAACACGGTATAATATATTATCTATCCATACAATTGAGTACTTTTATTTGATACATTTTCCTGGGAAAATTTATTTAAGTGGCTTTGGAAGAGAGTTGGAATTGTGCTTTTCTCTAAAGTATTATTTTAATCTATTAATCGTCTGTATAATAATAATAATAATCAGAATTAAATATTTTGCCCAAATACCGAGTTTGAAGAAAAATTAATGCGACTTTAGTGAACGTTTTTATTTCAGTAATCTGTATTTTTCTTCATGAAAAACACCGATAGGTTTCGTTAAACTGTTTGTACTTACTACACATACAAATAGGTACCTATCATTTTTATTTAAAACATTTTTCCCGACAAAATGCATTTAATGATAGTTGGAAAAAGCAACTACCATTAATTGCTTTCCTTAAAATAATTCGTTTTATAAAACTGATGGAAAAATATCTAGAGTAAGAATTATATGTTTGAAGAGAATTAATGAGTTAATTATAAATATGTAACTTACAGTAAGAGTAGAGTTATACAGCAATTTTTGGTATAACTTATTGGTACTTCATCAGAGACATTTTTCATGATAGCCTGCTTCTTTTTGTGGCCATCGACCGGTTTCGGGCGTTCGCCTATCTTCAGGATGCGTTTGTCAAACAGTGTGATAACACAGACTTGCATAGAATAAATTCAATTTAAATACTGAGTGTGTAAACCGAACGCCCGAAATAGGTCGATGTACACAAAAAGAAGCAGGCTATCACGGAAAATATCTCCATAACAAATATTGGTATTTATAATTCGCATTTTTCCACAATGCGGAAATTAATATTGATATTAGATTAACTCAAGAAAATTTAATGGTGAAAAAAATTGAACAACTTGCTAGCGACGATGACTAGTGAAGTACAGAAGGAGAGGAGAGCTAAATTCTGCGTATATATAGAAGGAACTTGTGCTCCCTCTATTAATCCCTATTACATCAGCTCTCTCCACTTGTCGTCGTCGCTAACAAGGTGTTTGATTGTGTCTTCCGCCAACCTTTACCGCCCGTCTGCCGCTTACTTTTATGAAAAGGTATTTACGAAGGTGTTCGAAGTGTAAAAGGTACATATACATATTTTCACGTTTAAAATCGATTAAGTTTGTAAGTTGTATAGACTGTCAACCAAGAACTGTATTTGTGAAGACGCTCAAGATTTGAAATGTCCAAGATGTAACGCAAGCGCTCCATCTAGTCCTATAAACATAGAAGACGAGGAAGAGGTACCTCCAGTGAAACGTCTTCATCTGGAGATGATGAAGCGGGGTCTTTTCATACTATGGAATATATTGAAAACAAAGCTTTTCTTGAGAAGGTTAAAGCTGATTCACATTCCAGATGTGTTGCAGGAAACCTCGATATGTCTCGACCAGCCAGAAGTCTTCGATATGGAAGGCATTCCTGGAGTGTCTTGGGAATGCATACGCTTCGATGGAGGAAACGGACACCTCCTCCATCAAACCATTCGTGGATTGCGTGGACGGATCATTGACCACCACGACCTATCCACAAAAAGTAATTTTGATTATTGAAACTTTATTAAGCTTTCAATAATGAAGTTTTTAAGAAAAAATTTAGAACAAACCTCTTGCTTGTATGGTTCCATAACTGTAAACACCCCCCATTTCCACATTGTACACGACTGTTCCTACAGCAATAGATCGTGTAAATGCTGGATTATCCGAGCCATCAAAACTCTCAACAACGGCCAATTCTTTAATAAAGTTAAATTTGGAAACGCTGGACTTGCCTCTTATACCCAAGAACACTGCGCCCATTTATCAGAGTATATGTACCTACCAGGGCGACAGAGTTGGAATGGATGGATTCATCTATTCCAGATAATTCAATTTACTTTTTTTTTCTTTTTTCTTTTTTTGTCTTTATTAAGAATACATAGTACATATACAAAATGACAATAAACAATATATAATATTATAGAACAAAAAGAATATAAAAAACAAAACTTTCCTTGTAAATGAAAAATAAAAAATAAAACTAACTTATAAACTACAAACAATTTTTTAATAAAATGACGAAAAAATTTTTCTATTTCCTCACAGTAAACACCACCCCCAAACCTGAACCCCATAACATACTATGGAACGACTAACTGAATTAAAAACTCGTATTTTTGAACCAAAGTTATAATTATTGTTTTCCATCAAACGCCTCCACAGCATGCCGAGCCCAAGTTTGGCTTTACTTACTTTTTCTTTTAAATGTAAATTAAAATTTACCTTTAAGTAACAATAACACCAAGGTACTTATAATTATTTACAATCTCTATTTTCTGATTCTGAAAATACCATTTCTCGTTATAGGCCAGCTTTCCGCCATTCTTGAAAATCATTACTTTTGATTTACCCATATTAACCCTCAAATTCCAGAGACTAACATATCGATCATTATCTGTAGTGATTGAGGCTCAAGATGCCAGAAGCAGAACATCATCTGCATAAGCCAATACTTTAATTCTAACAGAGCCGACCAGCTCTGTTAAATACAATTTACCTTTATTATTAATATTATTTTAACTGTAATATTAATAATATCGACGAAATGTATATTATTATTGTACGACATTCAACGGGTTCCAAAAGACAAGAGGTGGAAGTATGCAACCAAAAACTATGGAGATAGTGCTCCAGGAATATCTACATCAGAGTGCAATTGTTCCACTAAACAAGTTTATGGAAGAGGCAGTCAAAATTATAGAAAGCAGAGTCAATGTCCTCAGATCGAAACACTTAAAGAAATGGTAGACTTTTTAGAACTTAATTATGTTGTTCGTGAACATAATTTAACTAAATCAAATCTTTGGTTGAACAGTAAATTTAATTATTACACAGATAAGGGATGTAATATTACAAAAAGCTTTAAAAATAGTTAAAACTAAATTTAGCAAATTAAATTTAAATTTTATTGTTAATTTATTTACAAGTAATAATTTATTTTTTTTCATAGTCATTGTGTCATTCTGAATAATTATTTCAGGTAAAGACAATATTTATTAATAAACAATTTTTTGATGAAAAAATCCACTCAGTCTAACTCCAATCAGATCTCATAATATTAACCAAATGGAATATCAAGTTTGAACTTATTACAATTTTCGATTTTTGAAACAATTGTTCATACATGCATGCAATCATCCAAAGAAAATCAGAGAGAGAAAGAGAAGAGAATCGTATGTGAACAAAATATCTCAAAAAAGCAAAACAGCAGGAAGCTCCAAATTAGTACAACCACCGTATCTGACACAAAGGTAACAGGCAAAATCCATCAATCAGATATGCAACTTGACTGAGTTTTTTTTCCTTCAGTTTTTCGCGATTTGTAATGGTGCAATGGAAAAATAAGATACCGGGCTCCTTCCGCTCTCATTTCTTCTTTTAACATTCTTTGTTAAAGGGTGTATTGCGTTCAAGACAAATTTTTTGAAATTCAGTTTGTGTGAATATATATATGACAAAACTGAAAAAGAAAAAAGTAAGAACCTCAAATTTTATTTTCTGGTTAAGTGCCATTCCGCAGCTGTGACAAAAATGTATCTATCAAAATATCCATCATTCAGAAATGCAAGATTTTAGAAATGACTGTCAGTTTTTCGTGATTTTCTCTTAAAATAGCTATTGTAGTTGACAATAAACTATATATGTATTCAAATATAATAGCCCTATCACTTTTATTTGATACAATTTTTCCAGACAATTGTTTTTTTATGAGTTCTAGGGAAGCTGATAATATTATGCTTCTATCTACAGTGAATTTTATTGCTTTTTAAGGTTGTTATATAGGGTTATGAAGAATAATTTAGTAAAAAGTCCGAAATTTCAATTGGAGCTATAGAAATTATATTAGGGTAAAGCTATGAGAGATGACGGTGGTAGCAGAGAAGACGCAGGCTTTGCTTCTCTTGTTTGCCACCACGTGGCGTCATGGAAGTTAGTCCAGCAGTAGAAAGAGATCAGAAGCGAACATATTGCAAAATTCTTCAGTTATTTTGTGTGTTCTTCTGTGTGTGTTCTACGAACATTTATATGTATCAGCTATATCGGGTGAATACCTGAATTTTCTTAACGCTCAGTAATTTTTTTTATATATCTATACTATATTAATTGCAATTGAAATGAAAGATTTCCTGCTGTCGTTAAAGTTAGGCTCGTAGACATAGTGTTCACTAAGTTTCATGTCGATCAACCATGTTACCTTCACAGAGGAGAGCTCTCCTACCTATGGTACGTCATCTATCCTACCATAGTAGGAGAGAAGGCCAAATTTAGTGTATTTGTACTTTGTTTCTGGAATAAATGAGAATGTCTTTATTTTGAAAAATAACATTTTTTTGTAGATAATAGTAGTTGACATATGTTTTATAAACATTATCACTTTAATATATCTCCTATATTTTAATGCAGGGCATAACTTTGAAAGTGCGTCATCACTCCTAGCTTTACCCTATTTAGTAAGAGAAAGTTCTTGAGTGTTTCATTGAAAAATGTTTATATAATATTTTTGATGTATAAAAAATATACTCAGAACAGTTTAAAATAAATGAAATTAAAAAAATATAATAATAATGATAATGAATATTTGGACCGTAATTAATATTAAAGAAGTATTACATACTTATTCTTTAACTTGTTCCTCTTTAAAGTATTGTGGCTTTACGAATTACAATTGATAAATTAAAGTAAATGTTTAATTTTCAACAGGACATTAATTACATTCAGTTCCGCTATGTCATGGACGGAAGTGTGTAGTAAATATCCTTATTTCAACATAACAAATATTAAAATCGAAAATCAGAATCTATAGGTTACTACGGCCTCTGGATTAAGATAAGAAGACAGTCTATATTCCTCTCTATTCAAAATAATGAACAATAGGGCAGCAATGGTATGGCTATGAATGAGAATGACAGAGAAAATGTTGCCTACGAAGATGACCCTTTACCCTCTTAGAACGGAAGAAATGCGGATTTCCAAGGAGGTAATGGTTTGAGGAAACTTAGAGAATTAAATTGCAGAAAGGGATTTATGGACACGTGAATGAAAGAACTAGATGAGGCCAAATAGATTAAAGGGGTGAATTTGGGGAATCACTGTACGAACTTGGAACGTTAAATCAAGAAAGAAATAAATTAATTCAAGACTTGGATTCGAAGCTAATATTGGATTAAAACTTACTTTATATGCCAACAGAAAGTGTGGATATCTAATAGATATACCTCTTAAATGTCTTTGTCACTTTTGCTAAAAAATGAACAAATTATTAATTATCAAGTTTGCTTGCAAAATTTACAGCGTAGAGAAAGAAAAATGTGAACCTTAATAATCAGCAACTTTCTTTTTAATGATGTTTAAAAGATCTCTGAACCCGCCAATGGCCGTTCGCACACAGTTTCTATATAAATAAATATTACCATGTTTTTTGTATAATCATGTACACCTATATATTTAAATTAATTTCAACGAAAACTGCAGTAATAAATTAAATAGAAAATCCCAACAAATTTGAAGACTGAAATTATAAGGAACTTAACTCATGATATTTAGAAGAGTGTTTCTTCATGCTTTTAGCTCCTATCAACATTTCCCATCATCCATACCCTTCTGCTAAACGTACAGTCTTTATCCTACTCTCCTGGACAAGTGGCAGTATGTATGTCCAAGGGATTACTGGTGTAGATCTGACCACTCACACGGGGATTAGTTCCCGGCTTTCCATGTCACTCCTTCTTTTGTCACTACCGTACACCATTTACACTTTAGTATTGTCTCCATAATATTTAATTTCTTTGTTTTAAAACAAGTTTTTTTTTGTTTTTGTTTTTTTAATTTTATTATTTTATAATAATATCATTACAAATATTATCCAGGCAAAACAAGTTCTTGCTAAATAATATCTGGTAATACTCGAACGAAATCAAATCAAGAATTGAACAAGCTAGAACTTCCTTCTTTAAAGACTACTTTAATTTCACTATCCTCTTACTAATTTTTAATCCATCAAAGACTATTTTAAAAAAAGCAATATAATGAAATAAGTAGTTCAAATTATTTAAATTGTTTTATAATCAGCGATCCATTAAACGTAAAAAAAAAGAGTAATTGGAGGCAAAACATATTTTTCTAATTGAGGGCAGAAATTATTCCTTACTTTAAACCGTAGGTTATCTTTATGGTAAGAAATAGGCAAGGCCAGTGGCATTTATGATTTTACATAAAACGATAATTCGTTTACAGTGTGGGGTTATCAATTATGGACTAGAGGATTTGAAAAGGATGATAAGTTTTACTGAAATTTTCATAAAGGAGTTCGAGCGATTTGATTTACGAAATATGTTTTCCGACTAGGGTATGAAGAGCTTTTAAATAGACAGGATTGTTTATATCGTTAACTAGTTAATTGCACTTTGTACCTTATTAGTAAAGCTTTAAATCTTAGACATTATAAACTTTTTTATTCATTTCATTAACATGGAAAGGAGTGAGAAACGGCCAAAATGATAGTGAATATGCACATAGCTCTAAAGAAGTGATTAGAGGACATCATTAGAGTTCTGTTATGGCTTGATGGGGAGTAAACTAACAGGAAATAACAGAAATACATTCTTGTGGAAAAGATGTTAAGACGCACGAAGAATTAATTAAGAGGATATTTTTGAACTTGTTGCAAATCCCCTATAAATCAAAGCATTTTTTTCAAATACTCAGCAAGGTTCAGCACCTGCTAACAAGGCGAGAACGTTCCTGACTTTATTAGTGCTGTAGATTGGCCCTCAGATAGCCCAGACTTGTATCCCCTGGACTTAAGTAAGTCACATCTTGAGAGAATGGCTTGTATAGACGATATTCCAGCCTAAAATAGTCTCCAACACTGGCTGAAGTATCCATTCGAAATTCTGCGTAATTTGCCCGATGATTGGCTAATGTGACTTAAAGTGCGCATCAAGAATGAAGGTTTGGAAGGTTTCGTTAAGCCTACAGTCAATCGAGAATAATGTTTAGTGACAGACGGAAGGAATGAAAAATTTTAATTCTCTCGAAGATTTCATTTATGCTTGTATTCTTAAATTGCCTAAAAGTAATTTTACCAATTTGAGCTAAATACAAATGAAGTCATTTTTAATATTATTTAAAAGTTGATAAAATGTGAACCACCATAGTGCATTAATGATTGGTTCTAGGAGAATCGCACACCGACTTCGACAGAATCTGAAGTGGTGATAACAAAAATGATGGTCTTAATTCGCCTTCCTACTTTGGTAAGATGAAATCCAAATATCTTTGTTCAAAGTAACAGAATGATAACTGGTTCTCGAGATCTCAAAACGAGCTTTATTCTTACCTATAACAAATACAAATTTACTGTACTATATTTATTTTATATAGTAATATATATTTGTTTATTCTCATTCTACCCTCCCCTTTTGCTCACCCCTTCTTTCTACCCCTTCTACTCCCCTTCTTTCATAAATGTTCATGTGGAAGCACATAATGAAAAAAAAAATACTTTGTTCTGGGACAAATAACTCCCTTGCAAAATAAAGATGCTAGAACAGGAAGATTGACTTAGTCTTGTTTACTAACATAGCATGATGCAGATTCTCTTTTTATCTTATCGTAATATAATTATCTCATAAAATTATGTCCTCACATAAATGTTTTTACCCAATATGAATGAAAATAGTGATATAGATTTGTGTAGTTTATTTTGTTGCAAATAAGAATATCTACATGTACCATCATCCAGAATTTGTTGTCTCACTATATATTATCATCGCCGATCTTGTATCATTAATATCACTCACACCCAATACATTGTGGTGAGTTAATTTTCGTTTTCTTATTTCATGGACAAGTTAAATAATAATTAATATGTTGATAATAACATCATTATCATAGAAAAGATAATAATGTAATCAAGAAGGGAAGGGATAGCCGCGTTGGACTAGCACACGGAGGTCTCTGGTTCAATTCCAACATTGCTGTTTTGATATTTTCTCTTCCTAGGAGCCTCTACAGCTTACTGACCGTTGTTGCGCAGTATTATCGTGAGAACACTTTCCAGAGACCGGCAGTGCATAGAGAAAGCTCCGAGCGCCAATAACCATAGATGTTGACGTGCCTTACACTAAAAAAAATAAAAAAATATATATATAATGAAAATTATCATAATATTGAAAATACACTAATTTTCAAGCAGACCTCAAAGTTTGCGTAGGGCGCTTCTTTTAGCCGGTCCTGACTGAGGCATCATACCCTAGAATATTTTGCCCTACCTGCATTTAAAAAAAACTAGTTTCTCCTTCAGTGCAATGATAGGGACTTTAATAGTACTTCTAAATTTGTTAGGACACCACCAATTGCTAGGTTTCAACGTTTCAGTAGTTAAAAGAAAACCAGCGTCTGGTCCTCACTTGCTGGGACTCCCACAATACTATAAGTATCTCAAATTTAAATCTCGGTAGAATAGACCCATAATTCATGTTTGTGAGGTCACCAATTCTTTCCGCAAAGACGCTTGCATCATTCTGTTCAACTTAAGTTTAGTTCTATAAAATCTTTGACAGGAAGAAGTGAACATTAACCAAAAAAATAATTTCACAATATGCAGTGAACAAGGGGTTCATAAGGGGCGCTCCTTGTAATCCCTTGTATAAAACTACTAAGTCTGATCTTTCTTAAAGAAGAAAAATATAAAACATGTTACTAAGTATAGTATATATATTTTTATATAGATATTAAAAGAACACAGATATATGGTACAGGTAATGCATCATGTTGTCGGAGTTCTGGGGCCACTAGAGATGTAGGTCTTTGGAGGTCTTTCTTGGGTTATTAGCGTGGTCTACCATAAGACCTTGGGGTTGTGCGTGATAGTATGGTGAGGGCCACAACGGGGAAAATTTATGGTTTATTGGTAAAAGGGTATGAGAAGCAAGTACATGAGATTTCCTCTGGGAGGAAGGCCTATACTTACCAGGTCTGTGGGACACACGCCATTCTCTCCACACACATACATACTCACACACTAAATGTACCATACATGTACACTTTATTTACACACACTTAGCTATAAGTATAGGAGTTTACTACAAAACCATAAATCATCTTCTCTCTTACTCATTCTCTCTCTTTCTTGCTGGAAGATCGCTGGACCATACCAGTCATCATATTTCACATTTTACTTGTTTTCTACATCTCTAATGAAGTGAAAGATAAGTTCAAATAGACCAAATACCACCGCCTCCAAATATATTTTATGAATTATTTATTTTTTTATCCGGCTAAATGACATAATTTTACTTATAACACCGTAAAAAACGAACATAAAATTGTTACGATTATGTAGAACCCTTTTAAGTAGTGTGGAATATCTATTTAATGAGCTTTAAACTGCCAATAAAATTAGTTGAATTGCATTATTATAAAAGTGTAAAGAAAAAGTTTAATTCATATCGGAGTTTTAATTTAAAAAATGTCCATTATTGTTATGCAAAGTATAAATCAGTTTTATACAGTTATAAATGTTGAGTTTATTCAAAAACAATTTCCACCATTATCTGTTTATCCATGGTAACAAGAATAATTAAGGTTTCAGATTCTAGATTTATGAAATTCCAATATTTAAAATGGCCCAAATAGGGGGGGCGGGGTGCCGCGTACATACCCGCCGACCGGGTGTTCAGCTCGGATGCAAGCTTTACCATTCTTAACATTTTTAATGAGACTGATGTTAATCAGAATTGTTGTGTGTGACCATGTAGAAAGCATACATGAATGGTTTAGCGCTCTGAATACATTAGATCCAAGCTGTTCTTTATCGTATACTCAGGAAATAGCTGCAAGAAATAGAATTAATTTAGGCAAAGAACAGTTTCGCGAATTCGTGTTGGTCCAGATACGAAGAAGTAAAAATAGAGAGATTGGCTTTCAATTAAACATTCTTTACATTAAATCATCCGAAATTCATCAAAACGCCTCCTTTTTTATTTTATTTTTAAGTTAAGGCGCGTCAACATCTATGGTCATTAGCGCCTTCTCAGTGCACTACCGGCCTCCGGACAGTGTTCTCTCGCCACAGACAACACTGTCCATCACCGAACAGCAAGCTGTAGAGGCTCCTAGGAAGAAAAAATCTAAGGGTAGCACTGGACTCGAACCCGGGACCTCCGCATAGGAGTCCAACGCGCTAACCACTTAGCTAATCCCTCCCCTAAAACGCCTCTAGCAGCCTTCTTTAATGAAAGTTGAGAAATATATATATAGAATATACATCTCATCACTTTCTGTTACTTCTTCTTCTTCTTCTTTCCTCGGCGCTACAGTCCTGAAAGGACCAGGGCCTCCTCAATCAAGGCTCTCCACTGAACTCTATCAAGAGCCTTTAATCTCCACCTTCGCACACCCATTTTCCTCAAGTCCTCCTCGTCGTCATCAAGCCATCTCATTCTTGGCCTACCTCTTTTTCTGACGCCTTCGGGTCTTCCATATAAAAGTCGTTTAGGGATCCTGTTCTCCACCATCCTCTCCACATGTCCTAACCAACTCAGTCTTCCTTTTTTAATACATGCAACGATATCTGCTTCCCCATAGAGAGTTTGCAGTTCCAAGTTGGTACGGATTCTCCATCCCTCCCTCCCTCGTTTACTGGACCATATATTTTCCTCAGTATTTTTCTTTCCCACACTCTCAAGGCTGTCTTGCTCTCTTAGGTCAGAACCCAGCATTCGCTCCCATATAGCACTACCATATAGGTCTTATATGGCCATATAGGTCTTATCAGGGTCTTATATATGAGAAGCTTCGCTTTTCTAGAAAGGCTTCTGAAACATAGTATTTTCTTCAATGCGAACAGGCACCTGTTCCCTGCCGCTAGTCTCGCTTTTATGTCCACCAATGTTTCATTCCTTTCTGTGACCATAGACCCTAAATATTTAAACGCCTCGCACGACGTAAATTCGCGTTCCCCAAGACGAATATTTCCGGGTCTTCTTACTTGTTGCCGCGAGCTTCTCATATACCTTGTCTTATCAGCATTTATCCTGAGACCCAGCTTTGCAGCTGCTTCTTCAAATTCTTGAAGTGCTCCTGCGAGAGCCGAAGTAGTGCGCGCCGTTATCAAAACATCGTCAGCATAGGCCATGTGCTGAGTAAGTCTATTAAAAATGTGGCCACCTGGGTTTGTTTTTCAAGAGTCACGGCGTATTCAAGAGCCAAGTTGAAAAGCATGGGTGAGAGAGGGTCACCTTGTCGAAGCCCATTGTTTATTTTAAACTCTTCCGACAGCGTGTTCTGCAATTTGACCTTACACTTTGTCTCTCTCATGGTCATTTTTATAAGAGAAACTAACTTTCGTGGCACACCAAATGTTACCAAAACATTCGCCAACTGTTCTCTGTCTATGCTGCCATAGGCTTGACTGAAATCTATAAAAAGGTGATGTAAATTCAGGTTGTATTCATAAGATTTTTCCAAAACCTGCCTAATGGAGAAAATATGATCTGTTGTGAATCGGTCTTCCCGGAAACCAGCTTGATATTCCTCTATTATTCTGTTTACCCATGGTTGCAATCTCTTACTTATCGCTATAGTTAGTACTTTATAGACTGTATTTACTAGTGAAATTCCTCTGTAGTTTTCGCAAACCATTTTATTACCTTTTTTGTAAATTGGGCATATGGAAGCAGCTGACCATTCATCGGGCATTCTCTCATTCATCCAGACATCCCATATTATCCTATAAATATGTTCCTCCAAACGATCCCCTCCAAACTTCAATATTTCTGCCTGTATTCCATCCATTCCCGGGGACTTGTTATTTTTAAGGGAGTGTATTATTTCGGATATGTCTTCTCTGTCTGGGGGCACTTCCTCATCCATTCCATCTTCTCTTCCTTCGTCCATATCCTCCAAAACTCTCTCCATTTCACCTCTTCCCAAAACTAGGCCTACATTTTCCACTCTTGGCACATTTAATAATGTTTTAAAATATCTAACCCATCTTTGCAGAATTTCCTGTTTGCTTGCAAGCACATTTCCTTCTTCGTCTTTACACATCTCCATTACAGGGTTAAATCCTTTCTTCACCTCTCCTATTCCTCTATAAAATTTCCTATTATATTTATTCTCAAAATCTTCTTTAATACTCTCTAGTTTGTTTATTTCCATTGACCTCTTTTTCATTCTACAGACTTTTTTAGCATTTCTTTTCTTTTCATCATATTCTTCTTTAGATGCTCGGGTTTTTCTTTGAATCATTTTCAGTCTGGCCTGATTTCTGTCCTGAATTGCTTTCTGACATTCATCATCGTACCGCTTTTTCCTTTCCTTCTTTTTCCTTGTTCCCAAAACCTCATTCGCTGTCGCCTGAACTGCCTCTTTGATTCCACCCCACTTCTCATTTAAATCCTTAGTATCATCCAATATATTTCCTAGTCTTTCGTTCAGCTTTTCTGTAAACTCATTCCTTGTCTCTTCAGTCTTTAATTTTTCTATGTCAAAGGCAACCACCTTTTCTATATTTGTTTTAGGATTCACCGCTATTCACTGTTTATATTTAGCCTTTACCATATAGTGGTCCGTGTCACAATCTGCCCCCCTAAAGCTGCGTACATCCTGAATACTAGATGAATGTCTACTTTCATAAGGATGTGGTCTATCTGGTTCTTCGTTAAACCATCCGGCGATGCCCAGGTTTCTTTGTGTATTTGTTTATGAGGGAAATAGGTACTACTTATAACAATTCCTCTCGCCATAGCGAAATCTATTAATCTGACGCCATTATCGTTCGACTCTTCATGTTTACTATATCTGCCTATTGTGGGTCTATAGTAGCTTTCTTTCCCAATTTTGGCGTTGAAATCGCCCATAATTATTTTTGCATCATACTTTGATAAAGCATCATATATGCTTTCCAGTTGCCCGTAAAATATATCTTTTATTTCTTCCTCCTCATCCTCTGTCGGAGCATGTACACTTATCATAGATATATCGTGAAAGTTCCCTCTCAGTCTTAACTTACATATTCTTTCATTAATAGCATCATAGCCTATTATTGCATTTTTTATTGTGTTCTTTATGATGAAGCCTGTACCCAAAATATTTGCTTTATTACCACTATTAATCAGGACATATTCATTAAGATTCACAATTTCTGTATCCCTCCATCTAATCTCCTGAAGTGCCGCAATATCCACTCCATATCTACTGAGGACTTGTTCGAGAGTAGTGCTTGTTCCAGCCTGGAACAAGCTTCTAACGTTCCACGTCGCTATTCATAGATGTATTCCGTATCCTCGCCCTTGTCGTCCCATTAAATCCGTCCGGTTCATTCCTTGTCTTGTTTGAGGTTTCGTAATCATGAAGATTCAGGATAAGGGGTGATTAGCCCCTTGATCCCTAGCTCGGTAGAGGGGCTGCCTCCTTGAAGCTTCCAAGCCAGCTTCCCCATCCGGGGCGGCTTCCTAGGGAAGGTAGCCCTAGGGTATGTACTCAGTGTGCCTTTGTGTATTGTGTAAGAGTGTGTAGGTGTTTGTGAGAAGTGGTGATGTGATGTGCCTGTTGTGTACTATTTTGGTGAGTGAGCATGGTGTACTGAGCTGTGGTAACCCGTGGGGACGCTACTCCCCAAGTGCCTGCATACCTCAGACACCCCTTGCGGGGTTCTGTTACTGCTGTCTAGAAGAAGTATTGCGATAGTTTCCAAATTTTGAAATTGAGTTTATATAGAAAATACATACTTTGAGAGGGAAAGGATTAGGTCAGTGGTTAGCGCACTGGACTCCTATGCGGAGGACCCGGGTTCGAGTCCAGCTGTGCTGCCCTCAGATTTTTTTCCTTCCTAGGAACTTCTACAACTCACTGTTCGGTGATAGACAGTGTTCTCTGCAACGAGAGAACACTGTCCGGAGGTGGGCCGTGCACTGAGAAGTTTCCGGGGCGCCAATGACCATAGATGTTGACGCGCCTTAAAATAAAAAGAAAAAATAGAAAACTGAAGAGAGATGTATTCTCTCGAAGAATGAGTGATTATGAAAGTATTTATTAGCGAGAAAGATTGTGCGAAAGAAGCTAGGATAGGTATAAATGAAGTTTGAATGTATTTAATAGCGTGATTATATTTATTAGCGAGAATTTTTGAATGTACATATAGGTTAGATTTTTATCCGAGAGTGCAAGGAAAATTTATAACAGTACTACATCCCCAAATATACTATTGTATTAGTAGTTCTATATATGTTAAAACTGAAGTATTAGAAGTTAATTTATTTAGGTAGAAATTTAGGTTAGTGAGGATGAGGAAAATTTATAAAATTACTGTAATGGTATCGCAAAGATAATGCAACCACAGCAGAGAGAAGAGAGGCCCTTTCTGATTAACAGAGACTACTCTCTGACATAGGCAGTCTAGAGTGGGAGAACCTGTTTATATAAGCCAGTGGGAATCTAACTAGAGCATATCTATCAGATACAACCATACAACTGTACATCGCATCGTGTCATCCCTTTACTCACACCATTCATTCTATCATTTTCATTATAAAGTCCAGTGCAGTTAGTGTAAACTTAGCTACATTATATTAATGTCTTCATATCTCGCTCATTTAATCAAATCTAAATTTCTTTCTTCAACAACTCCATTACAGTACTCTACCCACAAAATAGCCCTCCTAAAAATACACTTATTTTGAGGTACACTTATATGAAAAAAAGTTTATAGCGAATGGTCTATATTGAGTGTGTGTGTGTGTGTGTGTGTGTATATATGTGTGTGCGAGTGTTTGTGAACAAAATATCTCAAAAACAGAAATCGTAGGAAGCTCAAGCTTGGTATTCCTTTTAAATACCACCACCTTTTATTTTCTTTTTTGGCGAGAGCTCGTGCACTGCGACCATCTGGTGATCTATTGTGCCCTTTACCATATCTTACACGCGATCTTTTCGAATATCCTCTCCCCCCCAACGATTTTCTTTGAACTTCGTATACTATCTACATTCGTAAATATCTATTCATTTTATCTGAAAACATTTTGCAGTAAAAAATGGATTTTTGAGGTTCCGATGGAACAGCTCTTATCGTTAAGCTTTCCACTAAAGTTTTACTTGAATGAAATATATATGGTTATGCCAACCATAATAATATTATTACCAGAATTCCTTATTTGAAGAAAATGGATTAACCGGAATGTTTTTTTTTTAATTATTAAAATTCACAGTTTTCGCAGTCATTCGACCGCGAATAGAGATACGAATTCTACCTTCCACTTACACTCATTCTCAATTTCTTCCTTTCCTAGCGATTCTTTCAATTAATTTAAGGTAGTTGCTAATCCTTTATACATTCCATTCTTCTGGAGTGCTGCTACAAGGAAGTACTCTCTTACTCTCACATCTTTCTACCTCTATGTAAAACTTTATTGATCACACTGTAGTACTTCCGATGCATACTGATCCACACATTCTATTCGCTCTCTACAATCACACCTACATTCCTTTGAACCTAGGCTGTAAAAATGAATGAAAAACTCTTACACTTATCTACTTATGTAATTCTTCTATTCCTTTTGGCGACCATATCCGATATCTTGGACTACACCTAGACAAGATTGGGTACGGAACACCCTCTTTATATGAATGGCAGGGCAAAGTCCCGGCCTTGTCAGGAGGGTGTTGCAAAACCGTAGGCCTATGGACAGGCTTGCCTGCCCAAGGTCGGGCCAGTGACCATTCTAGGCCTTTAAGTAGGAGTTTTTAGCAGGGACTCCTACATAATGGTACCACGAGAACGTGAGTCAGCCCAGTAGAGCTTGCTCTGCGCTCGCGTGCTGAGGAATGGACTCGTGAGGGTCGTGTGTTAGCAGGGAAGATGTAGATTATTCCAAACATTTCTTTTAAGGTGGGCGGGAGTTTGTTGGTTTGCCCTCGAGGAATAGTTCCGCCTTCTCCCAATCCCTCACAAGAACATGTACCTAGACAAGACACTTATCTGGTACCCTCACACAAGACTGAAACGAATAGAACTAAACAAAAGATATAAGCTACAAGCCAGGCTACTCAAGCACCGATCAAAACTAAAAACATCAGAAAAAATAGACGACTATATCTATCTTCTCTAACACCTATCTATACATTTATGGATTTGAACTTTACGGATCAGCTAATAAACTAAAAACTCTTCAATTTCCACCGCCCAAAGAAGAAATTCTTTATTCTAGATTAGTATATCTAACTATACACAAACATCTCAAA
Source organism: Triatoma infestans (assembly GCA_011037195.1). NCBI lineage: Eukaryota > Metazoa > Arthropoda > Insecta > Hemiptera > Reduviidae > Triatoma > Triatoma infestans. Next base: position 30,734 of record JAAEAF010004932.1, read on the forward strand.
ATTGCTTGTATATCTGAATTTTTCAAATCTCGCTACAATAATGCCATTAATCAACACAACGTCAATCCTTTAGCAGCTATTTTATCTTCAACCATACTTCCTTTTTAACCTCGCAGGCAACTAGATTAGATACTGTGGAGGGACTGGCTCTTCAGCCTGCGCCACCGCGACCCCCAAGGTCTATTGTGGTACCCACTAAGTTGGAGACCCCCTTTAGTTGAACTTTGGAATCTGGGGAGGCTCCTATATGGTCAGTTAAGAGCCCCTCCCATCAGAGCACCCTCTCGAGTCCTGTCTGCCTTAATAGACTTAATGGACCCGAGAGGGACACCTGGCTGAGACTTGCAGGCGTCAGCTTCTCCTCTCCAAAGAGGCGATACCTCAGCCATACAAGCCCCTCGCACTAACATAAAACGTGCAGTGCAGTTTTATTTAATTTGTCTGAAAAACGCATCCTGAAGATGGACAAACGCCCGAAACCGGTCGATGCCACCAAATGAAGCAGGCTACCATGGAAAATGTCTCTGATGAGAATTATAATTGCTAGGGAAAGTATTTCTACAAAATATAGAAGAAGGAACAGAAATGTTGAATGAGGGGGGAAATGGATGCAATCTTTGGTTTTAGATACGTAAGTCTTTGGCCTGAAATTATTGTAAATCTCTTATTAATGAATTTAATTGGTACAAATAATTCTTGATTATATATCCAATTCTATATATTTAATTTATATTTTGGCAGTAATGTTTATTGTTTTTATTTATAATGTTTATTGCCCACTGCTATACCATTGTCTACAAGCTTCTATGTTTCTTAATATATCTAATCTTTTCTTTGAAAAGCTCAATAAACGAACAGAACAATATCAGATTCATTTTGTTCTATTAAGATAGTTTCGTTTTAGTTTTGTTAAAGTAAAAAAGTAAATATTAAAAGTATAAAGAAAAATTAAAAAAAAAAAACAAAAATAGAGAACAATAGCAGAAGATTATCGCAAACTTTTTAAAAAAGCTGTCTCTAGCTACTTTTTTTTTTCTCATACATTGGCGAATAGTATGTTTTGTGGCATGGCCGTGAGGCTTTTATATCTGACAGTGAGAACCCTCTGGTTTACACTCAAACCACGCTCTCTCTCACTCTCTCTCTGTTCTCTGGTGTTCACCGTCTTCGCTTCAGTTTTCTTCCCTGCTAGGAAGAACACTCACTCTACTATACACAAACACACCGCCATCCTACTGTCTTTTTCTCTTTCGCAGCCACTCTCCTTCTACGCACCCTATACCAGTTTCTTATTTTCTATGCGGCCCCGACGTGTTTGTGCCATGGCTGATTAATGATGGTTGAAGGACCGCCGCCTATCTCTTTCTCACTCTTTTTTCCACCCCCATCCAGTCCACCAACGCCCCTTCTCTTCACCTATGCAACAAAACAACCTAAAAACCTAATCGAAAAATACCCTCTTCTCCCCCATGTTAGTTCTTCATCTTCTTTCCACTACTCACCCTATAAACCTAAACCATTCCTCCATCCCTAAAAAAAAAAAAAAAAAAGTAAAAAAACTAAAAAGAAGAGTACTTGCGTTTAGCTTGCCGCCCTAAAGGGGCCAAAAACACTAAGAAGGGACTCACTTTGCTACACTAGCGGCACAACTCACATTGGCTCCAGCCACCGATATACGTAAAGTTGAAATTAAGGGTTTGACTACAAGTGAAGCAAGCAAGACGAATCACGGTTGTTAATATATTTTAGCAAATTGAGCTGCCAACAGACATACAATAGAACCATGACAAAAAAAATCTATGAAGAGGGACTATTTTGTTGAAATTGTTTGTTTTTTTTCTTCATTTTTTTTCTATTCCCACAATATATAATTTATCTCTAAAACCATGACACAAGGAAAGAAGCGTCTTAACGTGAGAAATGTTGGCGTAAAGAAAATTTTTCATTTTATTATCTTACTGAAAATGTGAAAATAAGTTTTCACTGATATTTATGTTTTGATTTTTTCATTAGATATTAAAATATTTAATAATATTTTCCCCCAGAGGACCGTAAGAAGTGTGGCAATTGAAAACAAAAAAAAGTTGTAAAAAGAACTTTTAAAGTCTTGTTAAGATATTATATTTTTTTTTCTACACCAGTTAGAACTATTAACAAAAATAGTTTCAGGAAATTCAAAACTTAGTTTCGTTCGAAATTTTTGGAAACTTAAAAGATTTTTCTTCAGCACAATGATTTTCTTTAAATTTCATATAATATCTACACACAGGAATGGCTATTACATTTTTTATTTGAAACATTTCCAAGTGAAAAGTGATTATTTAGGAGTTCTACGTTAAGCTTTCCTCTTCCTATAAAATACCACTTCAGAAGATGTTAGTTATGTCAAATTAATATACAGAGGGTTCAATTTAAACGGGCCACTTTTGAAATAACTCTTAAACAAAGCAAGATATCAAAAATACTTCAACATAACATTTGTTGTAGTATTTTAATCGTGTCAAATTTTCGATATCGAGTTTTCATCGGAAATATCCGTTTTGAGGTCCCTGAGTGCAAAAAAGTGGTTTTTAGCAAATGGTCTGTGTGTGTGTGTGTGTGGTGTGCGTGTGTATGTATGTATGTATGCATGTATGTGAACAGCATAGCGCAAAAACGAAAAACCGTAGAAATTGAACCTTCATATTCTGTTTAGGTACCACCATTGATCTGACACTACGTTATCTGTCGAAATTCCTCAACCGGGAGTACCACTTTACTGTTAGATTTTTTACTTTTTTGCGATTTTCTTAAAAATGGCTCCGATGATTTTCTTTAAACTTGTAATATCAACTACACATACAAAGAGCTACAACTTTTATTTGAAACATTTCTCCGGGAAAATGCAATGAAGGGCACTTTTGGGGGAGGGGTGGGGTTAGGATTCCATTTAAAGTGCTATTTCAGTTTATTAGACAATTCTGACAACTAAATAATGTTAATTAGAATTACATATGTTGTTGAAATTCCGAGTTTGAAAAAAATCGGATAACCGAAAGTGCGTTTTCTTTACCACTTTACTAAAATGATTTATCCTCTTTTTTGCGATTTCCTCAAAAATAGCTCCGACGATTTTCTTAAAACTGCGTATATAAACTGAACATGCAAAGATCTACAACTTTTATTAAAAACATTTCTCTGGGAAAATTCTTTTAAGGGCCTTTTAGGGAGGTGTGGGTTGATATTTTTCACTAGAGTGCTATCATAGTTGATTATACAATTCTATCATCCAAACATAATTAATTAGACATAAATAGATGGCTGAATCCGAGTTTTCAAGAAAATTAGTAACCGGAAGTGCTGCTTTACTGAACAGTTTTTTCAGTTTTCGACGAATTTCATTCAAATTTGGTACACAAACTATGAAATTTGTCAATTATAATTTTGAGAACTGGAGTAAGAGAAAGTTGTGTGAGTGTTTCACACCAGATTTTTGCTCTGATGTTTATGATGGTGTTAATGATTTTTTGATTTTATTCCCACCTTACACCTTAAATAGGTGGTTGACATACTACTGTATTAAAAACTATTTAAAAAAAAAAAATGAAGAAAAATTCCGTTAATTTCATTTCAATATTTCAAACCATTGCCGAGATATTCAACATAATTGGAGCAAGAAATTAAATTTGCTTAGTGGTAATTCGGTGCAGATCGGCGAGTGGAAAAACCAATTAAAAGATTTTGAAAACAAGGCTTGATCAACTATTACCAAGCAGGATACAGAAGGAGAGCTTTGCAGGGTTATTTCCACCCAATTTACCGGCAGCTTTCATTCCAGGTCAACTACAATACTATTTCTGACATAAATAATATTAGTTTAATCATGAAATTAAGAGGTGAGTTTTTAAATTTGAATTTTAAACCTTATATTCAAGGGAAAATACACCTTTGTTCAATTTGCAATTTGAAAGAAGTAGAGGACATATTTCACTTCCTTGGCCGGTGTCCTATTTTCAGCTACATCCGCAAAAAGTATTTTAATTTAGAATCTCTAACAGATGGGGCTATGTTAACTTTACTCAATGGTTCTGGTTGGACGGGCATTATAAATTATATTAAACATGCCTTATCTTACAAAGAATTTCTTTTTGACCAATTTAATTATTAATCTATACTTTTACATTACCTTTTTTATCTTGATAAAAATTATTTTAAGTTTATTTTTTCTAATTTGCACTTTTATATACTTTTTATATTACTTTAATTTTCATTTTTTAGAAGACCTTCGTAATACTTAAGTTCACAAACCTGTGCTCTTGACAGACGGCCTTTGCCATTGTCACTAAATTACTTTTTGTATGGAATAATTGTATATTGCTGTATGTTAATAAAAGTATCTATCTATCTATCTATTCAACCATGAAGATTCACTTTTCTTCGTTGTTTTTTTCCTATTTTTTTTTTTATTCGTAAATTAAAATTAAAAACGGATTTTCTTATTAATTTCGAATAAATGTTCAAGTGCTGTTAAAACTTAAAAGCTACTTCAAAACCATCATGGTACTTAACAATCATGGTAAAGCATCATTAAAACAAAACAATTTTTCAGTTTATTTACAAAAATCGATAAAAAAATATTTCCTATTTATTCAAAATGACCTTCTCGTCTTAAACGGCACAAGCGCAATCGCTGCCTAACATATGAAGTTGCTAATCATATCATGTCTGCCAGGAATTGCTAGGTAGGTCTTCTCTAGGCGTTTTCTAGAGTTGTTGGTTTCTCGGATTAAATTTTTTCTTTAAGACATCCCCAAAGAAAAAATCAAGAGGGCTTAAATCTCCAGCCTGCCGGTCCTAGTCTCACGATCACAGTCTCCCGAGAACTAGAGCGAAAACACTTCACCAAACATTACGTTCAGTTTTTAGATATCTTGCTTCGTTTAGGAGTTATTTCAAAAGTGGCCCGTTTAAATGGGACACCCTGTATATTAGATGAAATTGCGAGAATTTCTAATTTGAAGCAACATTGGTTAACTGGCCAGTATGACTTTATAGATTATGCCTGGCCTAATATCCCACCCTGGGACGGTTAAAATGTTTTTATGTTTATGCATATTTTTGCTGATTTATATACAGCTTCAAAGCATTCTTGTCGAGTTGTTGGTGGGTTGGGTCTGCAGAGCGGAAAGCATCAGAAATTTTCCATGATAGCCTGCTTCTTTTTGTGGTCATCGACCAGTTTTGGGCGTTCGCCCATCATCAGGATGTGTTTTTATCAAACAGTGTAATAACATAGACTTGTACAGAGCAAATACCAGACCACTGTATCAACTGTATTTGCTCCGGTCGATGACCACAAAAAGGAGTAGGCTATCACGGAAAATATCTGTGATTCTTGTCTAGTTTCAATCACCCATGAGGTCCCTGAAATTAGTTTATTTTTTCTATTATTATTTGTAACTTTCAACATGAAGAATACTATGATTCAGAAACAATTTGGACATTATAGATATTTCCGTGATAGCCTGCTTCGAGTGTGACCTAATTAGTAAAAAAAAAAAACATGTCTATTTGTCTAACAGTAGATATTTGTAGGAATTATTGTGGTAACTGTAAATTCTGTCCTTCTTTTAATTTTTAGCCCATAACATTTTTAACAAAGCAAATTTATTTCCATGTCTCTCTTTAATAACATAACTTTTTTGGCTTTCCAAAACTTCTACTCTTACAAAATAATAATAAAAGTTAAACAACAAATATATCAAGTAAACTGTTATTTTATGGCTTTAGAATTTTCGGATTGATTATTTTGTTCAACCAAGTTAATTTTTTTAAAACCAAAAAAATATAGTTTCAAAAAAAAAGTCGAAAGTTTTATAAATATGAGACCTTCCAATAAACAAATCAATTTAAAAAGTAAATGAAAGGACCTTCCTTCCTTGCAAGCATTGTTTTGTATCAAAATAATTCGACCCCTGTTTTTTTTTCTTTTCACAGTAAAAACTATATCCGTATAATACTTGTGTGTTTTACCTTATATTTTGTTTTAGACCATATCCAGTGTCTCTTTTTAGTAGAAAGGCGGATATAAGCAGTAAAAAAGTCCCTTTTCTTTCTCCAAGTGCACAACACATATAGGGTTCTTTCATATCCGCATTTTGAGACATCTGTAAAAAAGTTACTAGTAAATCCTATGTGATCTCTCTCTGTTTGTTACTTGCTCTCGTTTATTCTAAAAATATTTTATAATAGATATTGTATTACTAAAAACTATTGTATTTAAAAAAAAAAAATCAGAATATAATGCTTTATCAGAGATATTTTCCATGATAGCCTGCTTCTTTTTGTGGTCGTCGACCGGTTTTGGGCGTTCGCCGATCATCAGGATGTTTTTTGTGAAAACAGTGAGATAACATAGACTTGCACGGAGTGTATCAACTAAAGAAGCATGCTTTCACGGAAAATATCTCTGATGTTCTATAGTAACTATTTTTGTTCCCATAACGAATTCGGTTTAAACGTAGTCTGGGATTGATTGGTACGCTGTATCGATTAGCAACTTAATATCGTTAAGCAGCGTTGTTTCATTGAAGTGTTTCACTCTGTTACGGAATTTTTTCGATAACGATTTTTTATAACGATTTTTCTGCAAAACTTGGAATGCCATTTTTAAAAACGTAAGTTTCATTTCTATTTTGAAACATTTTTCTGAAAAAAAAAATAATAATAATAATAATTTTAGATTATTATTAGTAGAAGTACTGCAGGTTAGATTTAAATTTAAACTGCCCCCTACAAGCTTTGTCGATTGAGACAGAGAGTGCTGTCATGTAAGTCACATACTCAGGAATACATATATACCCTCCTACTATCATTTTTTTTTTTAGTGGCAAGTCCCGATTAAAAGTTTGTAAATAATGCCTTATTATTAATGGCAAATTTGGCAATTGAATCGTATTAATAATTGCATTAATAAAAAGTTATAAAAGTGTTTCACATTAGCTATTTGTAGTTTATTACGAATCCTCCCAAACACAAATAGGTTCCAATGATTTTGTAAAGCTGTTAATTGAATATATATAAAAATGCACAAACACAAAAAAATAATTCTTCAGGGTTCTAAGGAGTCACGATCTCTAGAATTCTAGTTACAATAAACTTTGAGACTTAATAGAGGCATTGTTTCGGATCACCTAGATATATATAGATAGATATTGTTGGGGATTATTGCACTGTGACCTGAAAGATCTATTGTGTGTGCCCCCCGGAGCCTTCTCAGTGCACTGCCGGCCTCCAAGTAGTACTCTTTAACTAGAGACAACACTGTTCATCACCGTACAGTGAGTTGTAGAGGCTCCTAGGAAGAGAAAATCTAAGGGCATCGTGCTGGATTCAAAACCGAGACCTCCGCGTTGCTAGTCCAGCGTGCTACCACTGAGCCCCTAATCCCTTCCTTCTCCCTTGGCTTACGCTAATTAACTAGCGTCGGTGACCCTAGTTTGTGTACTGTGTTTGTCCTTGTCTTTAAAGTGTAGAGTGTATGTAGTTTAAGTAGTGTATTGTGTAATGTTCTGTCGAAAAGTGCATATGGAGTACTGAGCTGTGCTAACACATGGGGTCGCTACTCTCCAAGAAACTGCATGCAACAGATACCCCTTGCGGGCTCGGATCACCTAAAAATGAATACTCAAATTAGGGAATACCCTATTTTGTACCATTTTATATACTCCCCACCACCACCCCGATTCAAGAAAGTGTAAAGTCCATTAAAACTTTGACTACAAAAAAAAAAATATAGAAAAATTCTACAGCGCAACACGCGACTTTACCTTGTTACTACAAATTATATTTTATATAAAATAACAAATTTTTTTTTGAAATTCAAATTTATACCTATTTCTTTTTTAACAGAAAATAAATATAGAGGATGTTGGGAGGGGAAGAAATAACTACCTACTTACTAGCTTCTCTTGGGCACGTAGAGTAATGGTTACATTTTGGCCCAGTAGAGCGCACTAAAAACACTGAACCAACCAACTACATAGTATGTACATTTGAAATTTTAACGCCACAAATTCTGCACAACTATTCAAAATAACTGTTTTTTTGAAAAATATTTCAAATAAAAGTGATATGGTTATATTTTTTTGTACACAATTTAATTTCGTTACGAGTTATCTTAGCAAAGAATCGAAGAATGTTTCATGGTGTGCGTAGATATCGCATATTTTTATTAATTACTTATCTATTATCGCCATATATACTTTTTATACAGTTATAATAACGCTTAAATTTTTGTATAGATACATAAAAATAAAAAAAACAACCAACCTAGCATGTAAACGTATATCCTATATGTGGTAGTGATGACGGACATAACTTTTGGCTTGTCTAACTTTATCATTATTCAAAATGACATAAACCTAACAACTTTGATGTTGACAATCTATTTTGGATAGTTGCCCGGTACATTTCTATCATTTCTTCATCACTAACAACTGTTTCATCTTCTACAATAAGTCTGTATAACAATTTTTTTTTTAGTTTTGTATCGTTACTAAACCTAGAGGCATTTTTGTTTTCCTTCTTTAAATAGAGAATATATTTTATTAGTTTAATTAATTGGAATTGAGTGAAGTGATAGTTATTTTTTGAATTTGAAAGTAATATGTGTTTTAATGACTAGAAAAACATAATGTATAAGTTTTTTGGCGTTCAGATGAAATTTATGCATTTCACAACCAAATATGTGCTTAATTATATAGTTACCAAGATCTGCATCAGCGACTACTTCAGGCTAGCTGTCGCCCAGACTCTTCTACGCTCATCACCACGACTCTCTTACTCGTCAAGACATAGTAGCAATATTATACTATATAATTAACAACATTGCAGTTTAAAAAAATCTGACGTGAAACACTCACACAACTCTCACTCACTTCTTCCAGTTTTCAGAATTGTAATTGACAAATTTTATAGTTAGTCTACCAAATTTAATGAAATTCGTCGGATTCGTCGAAAACTGAAAAAACTGTTCAGTAAAACCGCACATCCGATTTACTTAATTTTCTTGAAACTTGGAATTTTGGCAATCTATTTATTTCTAATTAATTTTGTTTGGATGGTAGAATTGTATAATCAACTATGATAGCAGTTTAGAGAAAAACATAAGCTCATCCCTCCCCCACAAAAGACCCCTTAAATGCCTTTATCAGGAGAAATGTTTCAAATAAAAGTTATAACTCTTTATATGTGTAGTTCATATTCCTAGTGTAAACAAAATCGTTGGAGCCGTTTTCGTGAAAATACCAGAAAACTGAAAAATACATTTCAGTAAGGACGCACTTCCGGTCATCCAATTTTTTTTCCCACACTCGGAATTTCATCAACACATTTAATTTTAATTAATATTATTTAGATGACATAATTGTACAGTAAACTGAAATAGCATTTTAGTGGAAAACCTACCCCCACCCTTCCCCCCAAAAAATGCCCTTAAATGAATTTTCCCGGAGAAATGTTTCAAATAAAAGTTGTAGATTTTTGTATGTGTAGTTGATATACTAAGTTTAAAGAAAATTGGTCGGAGCTATTTTTGAGAAAATTGCAAGAAAGTGAAAAAAACCCATTCAGTAAAGTGGTACTTCCGGTTGAGGAATTTTGACCGCTGACCTATTGCAGGAATATCAAGTTTGTACTTTCTACGATTTTTCGTTTTTGAGCTGTGCTGTTCACATACACACACACACACGCCTACCATTTCCTAAAATCCAGTTTTTAGGACTCAGGGGATTTCAAAACGGATGTTTCCGGTGAAAACTCGATATCAAAAATTTGGCACGATTACAATACTTCCTCATACTAAGAGTAAGAGAAAATAAAACTATAACATTAATTAACAAACAGTTTATTAACTATCTTTGTCATTGACGACAGAATACAGGCCCTTCGCTACATCGCCATTTTCAAGGCATATGAAGTTTAAAACAATAAATTTACATTAATAAAATTAGTGTAGAAATAATATACACATTAGTACTAAATTTATTATTTATAACGTGCCGTTTTCATGATTGGTTTATTGCCTCTTTCTTCCGGGTGGGTGTACCGTTATGTTTGTTTACATATGTCGCACAGTGATTTATTACATACAAACAAATCTTTAATTTTTTTCAGTTAAATGGATTATATTTTTTAGGGAAAATATATAATAGAATGAAACCAAACCCTCTAGAGACTACTAGAAGAATGTTGTAGTTTTACAATATGTTATTAGTATCATCACAGCCCATTGTGTTGGCGCAACTAATGTCAACAGATTAAGTTTCCTCAGTTTGAAAATCCTCCATTGATTTAAACTTTATTATCTGTACTTGTTTAAAGAAAATAAATATACATAAATTACTAATGAAATGTAAACAAATCTGTTTGGTTCATTTCTAAATATTTAACTTTTCAGAGCCTTAGTGTTTGGTTGGTAGCATTGTCTTACAATAAATTATGATTTTGTTTACAGGTAGGTAATTGTATTTTCATCAGAACAAGTGCTGAGTATAAATATCTTCGCTAAAAAAATAAATAAAATAAAAAAATCTGGGACTATATAATTTCTCTTTGAACACTTTTCTGTTTCTAATTAATTCCATTACACGGAATTCAAACTCAAACGTAAACTCGAAATTTTTGAAATAGATTTAATGTCTTCAATACAAAATAGGAGTTTATACCGTTTACTTGCTATGTTTTTACTTTCTCCGTCTGCTGGGGACAGGAAGTATTGCGTTCACGTCAAATTTTCGAAATTCAGAAGTACACGTTTTGTATCCCTAAGGCATTTTAAAGAAAATTATCCCTGAGCATGTAAATGGCTTTTAAAAATTGGTGTGTGTATGTGTGTGGCCAACGAAACTCAGAAACAGAAAATGCAAACTTGAGATTTTGTTTAATTTCTACAAAAAATAAGGTTTTTGGTCAAAAGCGGTCAACGGTAAGTACCATTTTACTCAATAATGTATTTAATCTTTTGGAAAAAAAAAAGAAGCGTTTAAACTTATATAGTGATTACACCATATACCGTGCTATAACTTTTACTTGAAAAATTTGTCCTAAAAGATTCTTTTATTTTGTTGAGGAGGGTAGGGTGCACTGCGACTAAATGAGGCCTGTTGTTGCCCTAATGATCCTACTGTCGCCAAGAATAAGACTACTCACCTAGCACCCCTTCCAGATTAAGGTCTTTGAGGAATCTCAGGAACTGGGAAGAAGGATATATCTTCTTCCAATGCCTGATAACTAACCAGGCTTCCAAATCTTCTCTGGATGATAGGATCGCAATCCATTAGGAGGTGTTGGAGTCTCTCCTCCATCTCCCCACAGAATCTGCAGGAGCTATCGTGTTCTAGCCTCAGCTTCTTCCCTGTGAGGAAACCCATCAGCATATGAAACCTATTTTTAGATCTTTCCTAGTTATAAACACCCATCAGGTGTTAACATGCTTCAGTCCTGAGACAGTTTCCCAGAGTTGAGCTCTCTCTACTTGCTCCACATTTACTTTAAGTGGTTCAGAGGACATGTCAGTTAGGTTTAAGCTTAAATTGCCGCTACAAACATAGTTGCTTGAGTCAGAAGGCGCTGTCACACAAGTTTACATAATATAAAACCCCTACTATCTTTTTTTATGGGCAGCACAACTAAACATTTGTAAACATTCCGATTTTAAAGAAAATTTGTCAGATACACATGTGTAAATTGTAGGAAGAGGAAGCCGTTTGAGTGTTTCACACCAGATTTTTTCCATTTTTCAAAATTCCTTTTAGGAGAGTTATATGGGACTCCGTTAGCCCACCCCATTCTCCGCATCGGCCCTGAGCCAATCCCACCGGGAACACGCGAAGAAGGCATCATCCCGTTCCCCCGGACAATAGAGGCATCGCCCCGGGTCTACTATCCCGATCCTATGTGGACAGGATCCGAAGCAGCCAAACCCATTGAGAAGCTGGTAGACGTAGAAGCACACATCTCCATGTGGCCTCTCCGCCCACGCCACCACCTCTTTAATTAACTGGGCTATATACCGGCCCCTCGAATCCTCCACCCAAGATGCCTGCCGCACCCGGAAGCCGTCTCTTCTCCCTAAGCGACCGACTCCCTAGAGCCTTCCCCTCCTCTCGTGCACCGCTTTCCGTTTCCGCACCCGGAGTGAATCGTGATCACCCAGGCAATCATCAGCCCAGCCGATTCCGACACTGTGTGATACGCCGAGGCGACCCGCAGCACCCCGAGCCGTTCACTCTGGCCAGTCTCCTCCTGTGTGTACTTCCTTGCTCAAGATGTTTGCCCATTCCTCCGCCAAGTATGAAAAGCTATTTCAGGTTATAAAAAGGGTAAGAATTTACAGGGAACTGAGGTGAAATCAATAAGTAAAATTAAATAAAAAACGAAGATATTAAGGAAATTAATCAGAGGTAAACATTGCCTTAGACGTGGTAATTTCAAGCAAAACAAGATCAGCAATGACCAGCATTCAACCAGACTGGCGAATGCTTGTAATAAATAAATTTAACCATTTTGCCAAATGCTTGCAGTATCACAGTTAGGGGCCATTCTTATTAATTCACTAAAAAAAGAAACTTTGCTGACGTAAGCAAGTACTGACAACTCAGTACTCAAACACTGATGACTGAATTTTGTATGGATTTTAAACATAAGCGGTAAAGGTTACAGAGATGCAGTAAAGAAAACAGGACATGTTAATATCTACACAATTCTAATAGGATAATAAGACGAATTCATGCTGAACAATTAAGAACAGCCAGATTACTAACAAGAAAGGGAGGCGAAAATGAAATATGTCAAACGTGTAAAAAGAAAAGGAGGGGATAATAAATAATAAACAAATCATAATTTAAAAATAATGTTTTTAAATATAAATAATTATCACCTGGTTGCAAATATATTGAAATAATCACGTATGTTATAATTTGTTACAATTCACCTGCTTAAAAAAGAAAATGTTGATTGTATTTAGATCTTGTTATTAATAGTTTATCTCACATTATGGTAGTTTAATTTCTGATTTAATAGATATCACAAACAAATAAAAAATTATGTGGAAAGTTGTAAACGTATTTCCCATAGTTACAGTGAAGCAGTGACTCTTGTTTGCTAATTAAAGAGGCATAGCATTATTTTCCTATGTCTATTTAGAGATAATTTTATAAAATTCTTGACAGTGTTGTCGATAATTTAACGTGACGCTCTAAAAGTATTATATAATTGTTCCAGATTCCAATGGTCTTATCAGAATTCCAAAAAAAGCTCAAATATAGCTATTTCTGTAAAATTGCGCTTCAGGTTAACGGATTTTCTTCAAATTTGGAATTCTAGCAAAGCCTGAAATATGTACTTAAATATTATCTAGTTGGCACAACCATAAGTTGCACTAAAGTAATACTTTAGATGAGAACTTATTAATACTTCCGCCCTTGAACCCATCAATTTTTCTTAGAAAAAAGTGATTCACGATTTCGAGAAAATTGCAAACAACTTAAAACCATTCAGTAAAGTCGCGCTTTGGGTTTTTTTGGATCTCGCCGGAAACTTAATATCAAAATGATGTGAGGGTATATAAAGGGATTACAGATTTTTTTCCATGTTATCCTGCTTCATGGTTATCGTGATTTCATGGTCTTAATGCTGCTTCCTTTTGTCGTATCTAAATGAAATCTCAGATTTGAGCTTCCTGAAGAAATATTTTGTTCAGGCACAAACACATACACATACAGAGGCCCAGTCACCATAGCTGTGTGGCGGACCCGCCAAGCTGAGTTGTTTTGCGGTACTATGGTTGATTCCCGGTCTTGGACTTGGAGTTTGTTTGATGTATTAAATTGAGTTGATATATTGTAAACTGTATTCGCTACCCGCCTTTATCCAAGATACCTGTTCGATTGTCCGCCTAAAAAAATTAGAAATTACTTTTTTTTTCCACACACACAAGACTATAATATAATTTTGACTCAGTGGACCTCAAAATATGTAATTCCGATGAAAACTTAATTTCCGAAATTGGACACAGTCATAATACGAGGCATGACCAGTAAGTAAGTGTACTGAGGCTCTCACGGCCGGAGGGATTTTGTTTTCGACATGTTGGCGACATGAGTAACCCATAAGTTGGCAACCTTAATTGGATTAAAGTACAACAAAACACAAACAATTTTGGCCATGTGCCATTGTAAAAAGCACAGACTACAGGTGTCGGATATATAAGTATTGATATTAATTAAAAACATATGATTTAATTACGTTTTTATTTAAGGAGATTTTGAAAGAATCAGTATATGGTATATTTACAATACTGAAAACTCATACTTTTTTTTTTACCTATGCATTTTATTTGTTTTCACTTTATTTTTCTTTTGACACTTATTTCTTCCCTTCATAACTTTCGTACAATAAGAATGTGATTTACTTTTAATTCATTAATTGTTTAAAATCTATAAATACAGAAAGAATCTATCATTATCACTTGCATTTCCAGAAATGCTTACTCGAAACTCTGGTTAAGAACCGTTGATATGGACAAATACGAGGCGTATCCAGTAAGTAAGTGTACTGAAGCTCTCACGGCCGGAGTGATTTTGTTTTCGACATGTTGGCTACACTGTCGTGTAGCCAGATTCCTCCCCTCCGCAACGAGACCGGTTCGAGGTCAGTACGTTTCGTGAAAAATGTCAATCCAATCTCCCGCCAAGTGTGAAATGGAGGCCGGGCAAGAGTTTTTGAGACGCTACAAACTCCATGGAGATGAATTTCTCCGCTCCATCATTACTGGAGATGAAACTTGGGTTGCACACTACACACCTGAAACCAAAAGGCAGTCTCAACAGTGGCGTCACACCTCTTCACCCTCCGCCAAAAAGTTCAAAACCACAATTTCAGCCAAGAAAATCATGGCATCCGTAAAATAATTTTAATTGAATATATGCGATCAGAACAAAAAGGAGAGGCATGCTGACAAAGGGAGTCTGCCTGCTGCACGACAATGCCAGACCACACACGGCCAACGCCACGAAGGAACTGCTTGCCTCGTGCATTCCGCGCATTCCCCTGACCTAGCACCTTCAGATTATATCTCTTTACCTCCCTGAAGCTGCACATGGGTGGAAAAAGGTTTTCAACCGACGAGGAGGTGAAGGGGAGGTGGAGAAGTGGACGAAGGGGTTGGCGGGAAACTACTTCGAGGAAGGCATCAAAAAATTAATACCCCGGTTCACCACCTGCATTGAGAGGAATGGTGACTATGTCGAAAAATAGCTTACATAAGTACTAATGTAATTAGGTAATTTTTTTTGTTCAAATAAAAAGTTTTGTAACCTACAAAAATTCAGTACACTTACTTCGGACATACCTCGTATTTTCATTTAAACGAGATTTCATTTCAAACCGGTTACCGCATATTATTTAATCACGACTATTATTGAAAAAAAACTTTTTGTGTTTTAAAAATCTAAAACATGCAACCATAAATTTTTAAATTGGAATTAGCTCAGGATTAGCTCAGTGGTTAGCGCACTGGATTCCCACGCGGAGGACCCAGGTTCGAGTCCAGCTGTGCTGCCTTTAGATTTTTTTCTTCCTAAGAGCCGCTATAGCTCATTGTCCGGTGATGTACAGTGTTGTCCGTAACGAGAGATCAATGTCCCGGAGGCCGGCAGTGCACTGAGAAGGACCCCGGACCCCAGTGACCATAGATGTTGACGCGCCTTAAATTAAAAAAAAAAAATATAATAAAATAAAATAAATAAATAAAAACACATTACTTACTAGAAAGCTCCCAAAAAGAGACATTCAATATTACAAACATTCAATACTACAAGAATATAATTCCAAATTTCATTTAAAGAATGCAGTTCAACAATGGTTATATTGGACGAGCAAAACAACAGTTTCCTTTTTTGTATATTTAAGGCATGATGTGAATTATTACAACTCGCTGGACTAGCCATGCGTAGATCCCGGGTTCGAATCCAGACGTGCTGCCCTGAGATTTTCTCTTCCTACAGCTCACTGTCCGGTGATGGGCAGTGCTTTCTGTAGCTAAAGAACACCGTCTGGAGGTCGGCACTGGACTGAGAAGGTTCCGGGCACAAATGGCTTTAAGATTGTTGAGGTGCCTTAAATTAAAAAAAAGATCACCACTGAATATAGAATAAAAATTATAGGTGCTCCTTATGCAATTTTTGGAAGAGCAGCAAAACTTAGCCCATTTTCATTGGAGGTCTGTCCAATTTTTTTTTCGTACATCAGGGTTAGAATGTTCCGCGGTTAAGACCGCATTGAGCTTGGAAGAGTTAAGGATGTGCTACTAAATGGCAGGGGCTGTCTACTCTATTTTGAATATGTTAGAAAGACATTAATATATCGCAAGCTCCTTGTAAATTAATTTAGTTTTGAATTAATTCTTTGTGTAATCTCTGCTCTCCACTTTCTTTGTATAATTTTAGTTGTCCTTGGCACATATTATTTAATATTTGCTATTTTTAAAGTAATATAAATATGTTAATATTAAAGGTAATAATAAGGGAAATAGCTAAAAACTTAGAATACTTATAACAATTTTAATTAATAAAAAATTTCAATTTTGTATATTGTAGTAATTAGAAAGAACTATATGGCAGGATAAATCGTCTATTTAAAACTAGAAATCTTTACAGATTAGGTATGACTCTTTCGTTTGGTGTGAAAGGAGCGCGGAACTTGTAGAGGAGGACCACACAACGTGAAAGTTGTGGAAGATAGGTGTCTAAGGAACAGGTCGCCTTGTTTTCTGACGAGCAATATATACAATACATACGCACACACACACACACACATATATATATACATGAACATCGACATCATTAGCGGATCTTTCTCTCGTAGGCTTCACTACCACCATACTAACTCCAGTCTATCTGTATGCCGACCGACTAAAGAGACGGTCGTACCATAAACAGCTGATACTAATGATTATTAATTTTGGTATAATGGCAGGGTCCTACGTCGGTGGGCTGGCCTCTGAAACGATTAATCATTCGCCCAAGAAGCAGCAGGAACCAGGACACTCCTCATTATCTTACAGTGTACGTCACTAAGTCCACTGCTTTACTGAATTTTGGTTATATAATAGAGTTTGATTTCTTACAAATCATATTATACAAAAGGAATAGTTAATAGGTACCGTTAGTAAATATTTATTCAAAAAAAAGAATAAATAAATAAAAATCAATCTTCTATTACTTTTTAATATTGCAATTCTCAAATTCTAACAGGCAAATATTATTTTATTAAATTCAATGAAATTTTTTTAATCATTTTTTTTTTAATTTAAGGCGTGTCAATATCTGTGGTCATTAGCGCCCGGAATCTCCTCAGTGCAATGCCGGCCTCCAGACAGTGTTCTCTCGTTAATGACTACACTGCTCGGAGATGGGCAGTGGAGCTGTATAGGCTCCTAGGGCAGCAACGCATTCGAATCCATGTCCTCCAACGCGCTACCACTGAGCTAATTCCTTCCTTTTCACTAAATTGGTTGCCCTTAATTTTAGGTAGATGACACAAGCAACATTGAACATGAAATACTAATTCACATGCAAATCTAAGCCGGATCTCACAAAGAAAATTATCCCTAAAATGAATTTTTATGAAACCAAAGTAATATGTCAAGATTAAAGAAACTTGATGTCGTTTTTGTAAAACATAATCTTAAAAAAATATTAAATAAAAATAATATTTCCTTCAAACGATTTTTATCAAAGCAAAAAAAAAAAATTTGAAACACATTTAAATCTTTTTTTAATATTAAATAAGTCGCTGAACCCCTATAATAATACATGGAAATGATACGTTAGAAGAAAGTGTAGTGTCACAAGTGAAATTCAAGTAAATGTGATAGATCTACAAGTGTCTGATTTGTATACAATTCTAATTTTAATTCTGAACACGGTAATCCCTCAAGAGGTTTTCATTGGAAAATGCCAGAGTGCCCCATCTTACATCATCGGTTTTAACCTTAAACAACTAGTATACAGCAGATAATAGAAAGCTTCCTCGTAATATCAAACGTCACTCTTGCAAGTCACAACTTATAAAAAATGTATCCGGTTTCGGAATTTAGGTCAGAACTGGGCAGATAAGGGTCTTACATATTCTTGCTTTTGATCGTTTTGGGTGGTATTAGAATTCTTCGACTTATTCCTATGGAAATGCCATTAATTAAATTCAACAAATGCCATAGATAAAGGATTCATCTATAGGTTAGGATTCGTCTATAGGTATGTAGCAGTCTATTGATGGCTGATCAGTTGCAAGATTTACTAAGTGTTTCATCAATTAAGGATGAAGTCTTTGGCTGTTCTTACCGTCAGAAATGTCACCTTTAAGGTAGAGAATGATCGCCCAATGATATCGCTGAGATTACCCCTAGTGATATTACTCTATAGTCAATTTGGTTCAAGAACTTAGAGATGGATAAAATCAGAAAGAAGAAAGCCATAAAAAAAAAAAAAAAGCAAAAAGGTACAGAATTAGAATCCTTAATTATAAAGAACATGAGTATACTTTGCAATCAATATCCAGTGATATCGATTAAGAAAAGAATAAAACCCTAGTGGGAATCCAACAGGAGATTCAGATCAACCGCAGAGGTTTTATAGAAGAATTACTGGGCCACTAAAGTATGGACTTGAAAAAAACCTTCGAATTCAGGTTAAAGAGGGGATTGTATAAGAAGGTGAATGCCGGAAAAAAATAGAATGATGGAAATAGAAACAGATCAAGAAAAATTAGGCTGGTAAAAGAGGTAAATACTACAAATAAAAAGTAATTGAAACAATAAGTATTTTATAATCTTAGGTGTATTAACTAAAAAGGTTTAAAAATTGCTATGTACCTATATGTTCTTAACTTCTGCTAGAGCGGGATTATCAAAGATGTGATTTAAACTTCTGCGTTTATACAGACAAAGTCACAAATTAAAGGAAAACATAAAATATGGTAATGAGTTGTTTATACAGCAATGGCCAGAGAAGTTTTTAAAGAAAAAAGAATTCTTTGTTGCTTTACGTTTCGGGTACCCTGGGTGCCCTTCTTCAGGAACTCTTTAGGGTAGGAGAGGGGTTTTCAAACGTTGAGATTGAAAAAACATTTCAGCGCGTACACTTCTCTCCTCCCTATTTATTTTTTTTTAACCTTCTCACATACACTTCTCTCCTACTCTCAAAAGCTCCTGAAGAAGGGCACCAGCAGTACCCGAAACATAGAGCAACAAAGAATTCTTGGTTCAACAAAGAAAATATGGTGTTTATTGTTTTGGACTTATAAGTCTCTTTATATTGGACTTACCACATAGAAACTTTTGATTAAATCACTTCTTAATTTGTCAAATTAAATAAAAGTTATATTGTTTTCTAGTTAAAAAGTATTTAATTCATTTTAGTGCTATCTAGCGGTAACAACATGAACTAATGTTTAGATGCTTCTGCTCAGTAACTCAATACCTTGCAAAAATAATAAAATAAAATTTCTTATATAATACTTTTTGAATTTTTAGTGGCGTTCAATTTTTATTTCCTGAATGAATTGTTTAATCTTGCTAAATAAAGTTGATGTTTTGCAGCTTAGTACAACTAAGATGATTTCTTATTTCGAAAAAATAATATAAGTTCATCAATAAAAATAGTTTCAGCTGTTATTTACTGATTGTGTCTGAACAAATTTAGAATAGATAAATCAACTCAATTTCTACACAGAATATAGAACTCATTTTGTGAGAGAAATTACTAAGCATTAATTAATTTAATATTAGTGCAACTAATATAAGTAACAACATGATTTATAAGTAAGACCACTTTTTTCTCCTAATCGTATGATTTTTTTTTTCTTGTCTATATTGAGAAATTAGTCTCTGTAAATATTGATGCAATAGTTAATTAGCATTATTTATAGTTAAATAAAATCTTTAATTTTCAACATTTATTCTATTTTTCTTTAATGTAATACATCCTCAAGTTTTCAAAACATCGAATATCAGGTCAAAGAGGGGATTCTATAAGAAGGTGAATGCCGGGGAAAAATAGAATGATGGAAATAGAAACAGATCAAGGAAATAGGCTGGTAAGAGTGGTAAATTCTGCAAGATATCCCTGACAAGTAAAAAGTGGCTGAATCAATAAGTATTTTAATCTTAAGTGTATTAACTAAAAAACTATAAAAATTGCTATGTAACTATATGTTTTTAACTTCTGCTACAGCTGGATTATTAAAGATATAATAATCATTAAGCATTTACTACAGATTTGAATTGTTGGAAAATATCTTTTTTATAAATTATCTAGAGCTAATTCAGTTTAAGAATCTAAGCAAGTATAAATAAAGGAATCTAAAGCTTCAATTAAAAAAACTGAAAGGTATTAAAGAATATTTGTGGTAAATATAATGTTGTCTTTGCAAATTTGGAAGCTTACAGGCTTATGTTTCAGGTAACCATTTTCCAGAATCTTTTGAACTGGAAAACATTCGATTACTCTACAGTATTGCATTTAATCCAGAATAGGGAACATGTAAGCATAATGGAAACTTAAAAGTTAATAGTTTTGAACTCACATTGCATTTGTGCTAACAATAACTCAAATAAGGCATTTTCATTTAGTTTAAAGAAAAAAAAAAGGAAGAAATCTGCCGTTGAGTGTGAGAAGTATTTGTAAAAATTAATACTTCCTCCAAAACCTCTTATGCAATTGTTATTATCTCTTCAACTAGGAAACGTCACCCATTTATTATTAATTAGTTTTTTTCTTCTTTTTTTTAAATTGAAGAGAACTAGCTGTTATATTGTCTCGAAAATTGTGAAGGGGAAGGCAGTTCTTAACTGAACAGTGTATTCATGGTAGAACTTTGTGAATAGCAATCCACCTGGGAAGGAGTCCATTTGTCATTTGACGTCAATTCCCCTGCAATCCTACCTCATCGTATCTATAGTTTATTTTCTTATATTTCTCTTTATTTTTTGCCTGTAATTTTTTTTTATTTAAAAATTCTAAGAATAATTTGGTTAATTTTGCAATGTATTAATATTTCTTTTGTTTACTTTAATAAATTATAGCTAATTTAATATAAATTATTATTTTTTTATTTAATTCATTCATTAATTGATTCATTGCATTAATTTTAATTGGTTAGTCATGTTTCTAACTTGAAATTAAATAAAATTAGTACCAAATAAATAAATAAATATTATGAGTGTGTTAACTGAATTTGCTCTGTGCAAGTCTGCGTTATTACACTGTCTGACAAACGCATCCTGAAGATGGGCGAACGCCCGAAACTGGTCGATGACCACAAAATGAAGCAGGCTACCACGGAAAATGTCTCTGATGATAAGTACTTTTGTTTTTTTCAGATCTCTGAATACATAAAATTCGTAATGGAATGTGTAAATCAGAAACCAAATGCCATGTGAAACTCATATTTTTTTGTTTTGTTTTGTTTAGTATATTAACATATTTATATTATGTTTAGGTTTCATCAAAGAATAAGGCACTATATTACGTTCAAATTAAGTTTTCCTAAGAATATAATATATACCTATTGCAATTTGCTCAACTAATATCAACAATACCTAAATCTTACTTAATAAAAAACTATAAAAATTATGCCTTAGAGCCAAATTTCTTGCGACCTGTAGACCTCAAAGTAAAAATTTTTCCCCATCCTTAAAATAAATTGAAGTTTATCTTCCATTTTGACAGTCAAAACCATGACGTCCTAAATATCCGTTCACCTCATCATATACATATATTTTCATATATTTTGAAGTAAATAAAAAGCAGATATACCACCTCTTTTACCATATAAATGAAGTTAAAATTAAAAAAGCGTAAACAAGTTTTCTTTCACTTAGCTAAGACTGTTATCTGAAATGGAACTTTACGTTTCCCTTGCCCCCATAGAACCCCTCAACTTTTTTTTGGGTGGAAAATGCTTTAAATTTGTGACATTTATATGTGTAGTTAGTACACGAAGTTTTGAAGAAAATTGTTGGAACTATTTTGC
The DNA here is from genome assembly GCA_011037195.1 of Triatoma infestans. Taxonomy (NCBI): domain Eukaryota; kingdom Metazoa; phylum Arthropoda; class Insecta; order Hemiptera; family Reduviidae; genus Triatoma; species Triatoma infestans. The sequence goes on from JAAEAF010004932.1 coordinate 52,808, forward strand.
AAGAAAAATAAAAACATTCAATTATATTGCACTACCGGCTGATGGAATTGAAGTCAATTTTATTGCCACATTTTGAGCTACCAGCGATTTTTCTTTTTTGAGATATTTTATACTTACAGGCCAATCGCTAAATACTTATTTTTTGTAGTAAAGAACTTCAAAATATGTATTTCCGATGATTTCATTTACGAAAATTTGAAACGATCACAATTTTAATGGATGTAATAAAAGTAAAATAAAAAGCGGTCTCTACAACCAACTACCAACTAACTTTAAAGTACGTGGTTGCCGAAACGAAGATCAAACCTAAACAATTTGCCATATATTATTCAAATCATTACATTTTATAATATAAAATCCAAAATGTTCTGAACTGATAAATTTCTACAAAATATTCTCTTCATAAGAACACTGAGGGATTCAAATTTAGGTTAGTGGAAAAGTGGTTGCTTTTAGGAGAAAAAAATTCTGTTTGTTGTTCTAATCATCTAAAGTTAACTTTTAAAGTGCTCCGTTCTAATTACAGAAATTTCAATAGTACATATTTATTTCGATAATAAAATAAAACATACAATTGTGTCCCCATTAAAAGGAATTATATAAAAAGTGGTTAACAGTTTATTATTTTTTTTTTTTCAGCACTCTTTGCTTTATTTCTTAGAAAGTGTCAATATTGAAAAAGGAAGGAGGTCAGACTACTTTCGCCAATCGATATTCCCTCTTTCTCATACAACTTCCACTTTCCCCACACTGTCTATAGAACTACGTCAGTCAAGACGAAGCTTCGTTCTCTAAAATCACCCCTACTCCTTTTACTGCTAGCGAAAGGTTGCCCGCCTTCCCTTTCCCAAACCAAAACAGCCAGAGCTCGGCGATAGCACTCTACGGTATTATCCAAAAGGGGTGCCAACTGTTGTGTCGAGGAAACAGTCATTAATCAAGTTGACTAGGGAGAGTGAAGGCAGGGCGGAAGACAGGCAGCTGGGACACGACCGGAACTCTGTCCGGGCTGGGCCACCAGCCGGAGATTACTAGCCAAACGTCTAGCCAAGATCACAAACTATTCTCTTCTGTGTGTGTGTGTGTGTGTGTATACACTCCTCACACAAGATTTCTGTCACTTTCTCTCTAACAATATCTCTCTCAAGATAGTGGAAACATTGCTTATTTCACTAATACTCCTACACTCATTGCGATTTCACTCAGTATCAAGTACAAAAGAGATATTGTTGATTGAATTTAACTGAATCAATGAGTATAGCTTAGAAAGGCTTTGATGGCAGATTTATATAAAATAATTATCAAATTATATTCATCCTTAATATAATTAATTGACTATACCCATCCGGAAGTTCATTATATATTTCGTAACATTTAAATATTGAATGTCAAGGGGTTTTATCAATCAATATTATTGACGCTTTCTTCTGCACCACAATGCAAATTCAACTTTTTTTAAATTCATTTTATATTTCTTAAAATTTGGTGTGAACCTAGAACCATTGGCAAAGAAAGAAACCTATGTTAAATGTAAATATTGCAGAATTCATTGAATTGTAAAAGTGTCCAGCTGCATATCACGTAAAGTCAGTTTGATGGAGATCATTCAGTTTGTACTTTGTGCCGCGCCTCTTCAAATTCTTATATTGCATGAAATTTACATTAAAATTACGTTTGAAAAATCGTTTAAATTTTTTATTTAGATTTGGTTATGATAAATTGTCGCCTTACTATATTGAATAAATATTCACTGGATTTTCTATTATTTACAATTAATACAATATTATAACATTGACACGTTTGCAATATTTGCAATGTAATATCATAGAGTTTACAAAATTTGGTTTTCGAAATCGGTGTATGTGTGGGTGTGATGCTTTTTTTGTGTTACTTTATTCAATATGCTCGACGAACTTGTTACATAAAATTAATTATTTCCGGCTGCCAAAACAATTTAAAAATCTTTGTTAGATGAAGCAAAATATAGCATATATAATTTGCAGACATAATACATTTGTATAAAACATAATGTCAATATTTCAATAGAAATTAATTTATTGTTTGATTGATTGTAATACAACTAATTATAAGAATACAAACAAAAGAAAATGCCATCTTGTTATTTGCATTGCAGGAAGCAATATTCATATTTTTCTTTTACATCTTGCCAAAGATTCCGATAACACTCAAAATGAATCAATCAGAGGGGCAAATTTACCGAATGGTTTATTCTGTTTTTGCGATTTTTTTCGAAAATGGTATCAAAGATTTTCTTAAAATGTGATCATGATAAGGGATTATGACTTTATTGAAAATTTTTCTGAGATAGTTATGTTTTGGGAGCTGCGACATTAGACTTGGCACTAAAATGTGAACTTCCGTCACTTATGTTACATAGAGTTTAATAAAATTTATCAGTAACAAAAGCGGGATTTGAACTTGAAAAGAAACAAATTTTTTATATACATATTTATTTAATGTATAAAATTATTTAGGATTTCTAATAAAATAAATTACATATTGCATTGCTTATTTATAGATGTAATTGTGAAAGAAAGTGCAATAAAAGAAGTGAAATTCGATCAGTATGTGGTTAATATGAAATTTGCTCTGGGTTCGCCAAACCTGAACACTGAAGTACTGTCCAAAAAAAATAGTGCAGAATTTGGCCACTATGTCGCAGCACCTACTTGGCTGTAATAGAAGTACAGATGATGTAAAACCGCAACCACTCACAATGTTCAGTTCTAATAATCTCCAACAGATCGCAGCGTATGTCACAAACGATAAAGCTGAATACAGCGATTGGAAGGCGTTTTTTTTTGTTTTCTCTCAACCAGTAGTCCTGATTAAGAGGAATTTATTCGCATGCCCACATAAAGTATTTCATGCTTTATAATAAACATTTAAAGTACAAAATTAATGTTTTGATTAGAAATTCAAATTACTGTATCTGTGTAACGTTACCTTTATAAAATTATAATACATCAAATTGTTTATAGCAAAGTCGAAGTCAAATTTAGAACAAAACAAATAATTTATAATAAAACTGTGAATAGAACAAAACTAAACAGAAGAGAGGTAGCGCTTTAATTTACAAAGTGATATTGCTGATGAACTGGAGAAAGTATTTGTAGAGGTCTGCCGATATCAAGTCAGAATGGAGAGGTGGCTAGGGCATCCCGTGCAGCATCACCATCTTCTTCAACTCAGCTCGCCGTGATCCCACAAGATACAATCGAAATGACATGATCCGGAGCTTGGATTGCTGAAGAATGGCATGTGCAAGTCGAAGACGATTTACAAGTATTGATTAAACGGTCCGTGTCCTGTTAGATACCGATTTATCGCAAATCTTGGTATGTAATGAGTTGCCTTTTGTCTATCCTGAATAGTGGGGAAATATTGTTTCGTCAAGGCCCATTTACATATGATGCTAACATGATTCCCATTTTTCCATACTAGCTGTCTTTAGTAGACGCTTTAAATATGATATGGGAATTACTTATTATAGATTATAGGTAGGTTATCGTCTGTGGGAGCTTCTTTTGGTTTAAGGTCCGTTTGTTCATTTCCCGCAATACCCACATGAGCTTTAACCTTACTTACGCTAATTTCACTACTAGTTTGCCTGAAAATATTGTTTATGATGGTTTGGATCCAGTTATTGTTACTGGCGCGCTGCTGTAATAGCTTAATTGCAACTTCACTATCTGTATATAGAATAAAAAGTTTGTTCTCTTTACATTGCATGATCCACTCTATAGCTTTCAGAAGAGCAATTTGCTCCGCCTGATTTATGGAACAGAATTCTTTTAATAGATAAAAAGGTTAAAATACGGTTTACGTAACAGCCAGCTTCTAGCATTTTCGCGATGAATGCCCTGATTGGAATTTTCCTAAATTGGGAATCACTTATTTTATTATTCTCGTGTCGTTTAAAAGAGATCATATTTATCATATTAGCTCAAACAATCAAGGATATTAATATTATTAGCGAAGAGTATTTAAACACTTTCAGATGGTATTAATTATGATATGTAATTTGTATTACTATATTTTTAATTTTGATAGTAGATATAATACTATTCTGTTTTTTATATATATATATATTACTTCTCTCATAAATACATTTTATGCGAAAAGAGTAAATCACAGCTTTTAAAACTTATAAAAGTAAATTAAATCGTTTAAAAGATTTAGAAATAAAATTATTTTTCTGTACGCAAAATTTAAATTACTGCCGCCCTGGGTTGTACAAGAGCAGAAAGTCCAATTGTGGTGTGCATATTCATGTTCTAATGGCCTCACTGATATGGCATTTTGAAGTGAAGTAAAAAGGCTAACTGCAACCTCAGGATTCCGAAGATTCGTAATCCAAAAACTTTAGAAAACAAAGATGTGCACTTACACCACACTTACAAGAAGTGCACAAACAACTCCACTTAGGATCATACTAGATAGATGCTACTTACTAGTGACGAATCATAGAACCATAAATGTACCCTATTGGATACGGCCTGCATCCAACGGTAATTTAGCAAACTAACCAATTTCTTATAAATAATTGTTTTGAAAATGTTTTTCGGAGATTAATTTACAACATTAATTAATAACTTAATATGGAATTAAATAAGTAATAAATACCATCTTTTAAATAAATTTTTTCCCTCGCATGATTAATAATATGATTAATAATTAATTATTTCGATATATTATTGATTTATTTTTATTTATTTATTTTCCAAGAAAAAAGGGAAACTTACCATGTAATTCTGAATAGCTACTAAGAGGAAACTCCACGAAGATGTATCATTCTTGAAAGTATAAAAAATTAAAACAACTAAAATATAAGATAAAATTATAACTTTTTTATTAACACATATTTCCGAACTCATTTTGCTAAACTACCAGCGTTCTTTTGCCATTGAGTATGATGTTTACCCGAGTCAAAAGCCCTCTGTAAATCGATAAAAACTACATATGCCGACCTGCTTTTTACTCATGCATAAAATTGCATTATAGTGCTTAAAAGACGATACCTTTGCAGGATCTACCGCTCCTGAAGTCACATTGAAATCGAGGGGCAATCCTAAGGGTATTTTAGTGAGTGTCTGTGGGGAGGGACCAAACCCCACGCAATCCAAAGCCTCACTGGGCCCATATCGCTACCCCAAGAAAAACAACAACAAATCGGATCTAGAACAAATATCCAGACCCGGATCTAATCCATCTAAAATTCACCGCAGTCCGAATAAATCGGACAATAACCTTAAGGGGAAATAGCCTAAGCTCTTCCACAGACATCCTATTCCGACCAAAGGTCAGGATGACCTAATTTCCTCACAACCCAGGCAATCAGTCATAGGATGGATGGGTGTTTCCTCCTCTGTCTCACAGACTCTACAAAATGGATCCGACATATCGCCATGAAATCCATTATGTCTCCTTAAACCACAATGATCCAACCAGATGCCTGAGAGAGCTCCGAGAAAAACACAGCAACGTCTCACTAATGGCCTTGTCCGGACCCCCGATGAGCATTTTGGGCTGCCGAAAACCAACTGAGCTCATCCATAAGGATGAATGCTGTGAAGTTGTCCATGTCTGGAAGCCTGACAGACATGTACCAGAAGACACGCATCACACGCCAACAGCAGACTCGGGACCAATGAACGGGTGAGAGGCGCCTCATTTGGCAAACCTATCCAGCTCCTCATTTCCAAAAATTCCCATGTGACCTGGCACCCAGACTAGAAGCACATCCTTCAAAGAAGAAAGCTCTTCCAGTCTTTTAGGAGATTCCAGTACCAACCTGGAAGTGAAGACACACGAACACAGGCCTTCAATGCAGCTTGACTGTCGAGCAGATACAAAAACTTTTTAAATTAGTGTTATGTACCCTCTCATCAAGATACAACAAAGAATAGCATAAACCTCAATCTGGAAGGCTGTAGTCCATTCACCAAGAGATACTGCAAATGATCTCCGGTCTCAAAATAGACCGTAGCTCCAGGCCTAACATCCATTCTGGAACCGCGTAACACCGGAAGTAATTATCAGGTATCTTCTCAGACGGACCCAATCTTGACTAATCTTCCCAAGAAGGTAAGAATGCCTAAGGGTATTTGCTCATATAACAAACCTATTTGCTAGAATGCTGATAATCAGATTTAATGTAGAGCTTGCAAAGGCAATGGCAGATAGTTCTTAGGGTCTTGTTTACATCCCTTTTTATATATTTCTGACATATTTTGGAACTCCTCGTCGCAGAGAATCAATCCTGTTGTATAATGCTAAAAGAAAAAGCAGCCAACCTAAAAACCTGCCAACTGTTTCTTTCCCTCATTTCGCTTAGTGATACCTAGTTAATGCTATTCTCTCTAAGGGTTTTGAAATTAATCTGATGTATCTCTTAGTTGGCTGATCGGCCGGGGGGTACCATAAGAAAAACACTAAAAAATTTTTTTAGTGTTTTTCTTATGGTACCCCCCGGCCGATCAGCCAACTAAGAGATACATCAGATCATTTCTAACGGCCAACAACTTCTACAGTTTCGAAATTAAACTTAAACGTTTAAAGAAATGCTCTTAAAGATACCTTTCGAGATCCGTAGAGCTGCTCTTTATCTTTCGCATTCTGCGTTAAGCTGGATTTTCCCTAAATTTTATCTCCACCATTTTCACGAATCTTTCCTTTTGGGACCATCAAATCCCAAACACCTCCATATATCCTGTAACTCCTTCGTTAATCTTCTGCATATCCCCTTTATATCCATACTTAACCTTACATAAGACAACAGCTAACAACAAATCCTTCCTAGCCCATGATACTCCACGCTGAATCTGTGAACCCTTATCTGTCCGTCATGGCTTTTTGCTCCCAGTTTTCAAATCGTCTCTTTTCATCATCCACTTGAATAAAACTATCATTATAGTTTACTAAATTAAGAGCAAAACATTTCATAGCAAGTTTTTTAAAAATCTTGAGACACAGATTCACTTCTCAGCTTCCAAAATGTCTTCGTATTAGTATCAAAAACTGCATCAATTACAAACACTTTCTAAATTATTCCACTTAAGGACAATAAAAATAATGCCCAATTAATGTGGATAAAAAACTAACTTTCATTTAATCTTTCAAATTTATTAAGAAGTATAAAATTCTTTCATAAATGTGTGGGATATGTTTTTATTGAAATTATCATCCTGAAAGAGCGTATTAGACATAAACATAGAAACAATCCCTTACACAGCAACAGTGTGATTTGTCTCCATTAAAAATTTTATATCAAGCAGAGTGTGGGATTCAGGGTCCTCCGCAAAATTTGTTTTGGCCCTTTTAAATATTTTGTTTTATTTAAAAAAAAAAAAATTGAATAATTACAAATTACAAATGAAAATGTAAAAGCTAATAAAACATACTTTATCAAAAAAGGCAGTAAACCGTAAACCTTCTTCGTAATCAACAAAAAAATCATTTCTGAAACCGTGAAGCATCTTTCACCAAAAAGGTATAAAAGTACTCTTCTTGACCATTATTTGTAACTGTATTTTAAGCCTATTTAGTCCTTATTTTTAGCATTTTTTACTAACTAAATTCGGCCAAAAAAATCTGCAAAACCAAACCGCATGCGATTTCTTACTGACATACGAGATAAGATTACTTCTGTTAACGGGATACATTCCAAAAATCTATTCTAAGTTCGAGCAATGATTACTTGCTTACAATTTCTATCATTCACTTTGACTTCAGGAAAAGACATTCAAAAATTCAGGGGCCATAAATTAAGCTAGAAAAGAAAAAAGTCTACTTTTCTGTATATAGGAGTAATCCTTCAGGAAGATTTTTCATGACGAATTAGTTTTACAAACAAAAATATTGATCATATTCTACAGTAATACTTGCATTAAATAGTTTGGGGGTAAAAAAGAAGTTGGGGTGTAAACAGAAAAAGTAAGTGATTCCCCCTAGTGGATATATAAAAAAATATTCATGTATTTTTTTTCTCTTTTATCAGAAATGTGAATCAAAAAGGAAACTTATTTTAAAGATATTAATTAAGGTTAAACTCTTGAACTAAATAGCTTCTTTAGTTCAATGCACTTTTTAAGAAATAATACAAACTAGGCAAATTTCGAAAGAACAATTTAATAGATTTCGAACACGAGAAGAACCAAATCAAGTTTTGTATATCCGTAGAACTTGAAGATTTCCTTAAAGAATATTGAATGCAACACATTCCATTTTCCGAATAGTGAAAGCGAATGGCGAAGTAGAGCAACAGAGGTACCAATAATACTTCCTAAATGAACATGAAAGATACGCAGCGGAATTGTAAAGAATAAAAAAAATTATTTATTTAAACAGAACTTTATTTAACAAGTTTATTTTTACAAATTCTGTTCATACCTCTGAATACGTCTAATCTAACATAATATATCTTAATATTTTATGAGGGCAGGTTTGGTCTAGTGGTTGTGGGCATGGACTTGTAACTGGGAGGTCTCCCTGTTCGAGTACCTCGTAAAATTCTAAATTTATATTGGTTACAGCTGGGAGATCATGTGTAGATAACATTTTCATTTTGAGGCAATTAATAGATAAATGCAAGGCAAGGAATAAGGAATTGTATCTGGCATTTATTGACCTGGAGAAGGCCTACGATGAAATCTCTAGAGAAAGGATATGGCTAGCACTAGATGAAGTAGGTATAGAGAAGGGATTGATTCGTGCGGTACAGAAGATGTATCAAGATAATGTATACTGTGTGAAGCAGGGGGAAAAAATATCCAGAGAATTCCAGACTTCCAAGGGCCTAAAACAGCGGTGCTGCCTATCGCCCACGTTATTTAAAATCTATCTGGATAGGGCGGTACATGAATGGCTCAGAAAGTGTAAAAGAATTTGCAGATTAAAAGGGTTTGCAGATTGAAGACGAGCACCTTTGTACTTTATTCTTTGCTGATGACCAGGTGGTTATAGCCCAGGATAAAGAGGTTCTAGGAACTGTTGATGAGGAAACTGAAGGATTCATATTCAAGTTGGGGAATGAAGGTAAATTATAATAAGACAGAGTATATGGTAGTAGCAGGAAGTGAGAAAGAAGATTTACTGGTGGACGGGGAGAAATGTAGGAGGACTAAGTATTTTTAGTACTTGGATTCGGTTTTGGAAGAGGAGGGAGGTTGTGAAGAGGAAGTGCGGATTAGAAGTGGTCAGGCCCGAAAGGCGGTTAGGATGCTCCACCCAGTAATATCTCTGTCAAAAAATAATAAAAAACGAATCTTCTACTCAATAATAAAAGGGATTCTCGCATATGGAACAGAAACTTGGGCTACTACAAGGAAAATGTGTGGCAAAGATAAGTAGTGTAGAAATGGATTATTGGAGAAGGTGTTTGAAAAAAACTAGAAGAGATAGATTACGGAATGAAGATATAAGGAAGGAAATGGAGGTCAAGAAGACTATGGAGGAGAGACTAGTAAAAAGAAAACTGAAATGGTATGGACACCTCAGAAGGATGCCCTCAGAAAGAAGGCCAGAGATGGTGAGAAAGTGGATCCAGAGAGAAATAGAAGACGAGGAAGACCAGCCCGAGGGTGGGAAGATGATATAGAGAAACAGATGGCTGGTAGAGGACTGCGGGAAGGTGACTGGTGGGAGAGAGATCTTTGTAGGGACAATTTGACCTGACGGCATCCCAGTAGAAAGGGAAACGCCGGGAAAGTAAGTAAAGAAGTATATTGGCTCAAAAATGTTAATAGTAAGTACTTCACGTCCCAGTCCATTTAATTTGGTAGTTGGACATTAAGCATACCTGACAGAACAGGCATTTCTTTAACTTACCTCTTCTTCACTTTCTTCACTTTTAGTATAAAGGTGAAAGAACCATAACATTTTACTCAAATGACACTTCAATCGAAAGCCTGATGTTGCAATTCCGACCGAACCTTCAAAAAATCAATTTTTCCGAAAAAGTGTTTGAATAAAATTAATTGTAATTAAGGATATAAATGGGAGCCCCAATTATGAAATAAATAGCAAACAACTGATTTTGACAAATCCTTCGTGGCAGAAACGTTGTGACAGTACTACTAAACAGAATAATAAGTTGAAGCTTAATGTGATATTGCGATTTGGAGATATTTTAGTGACACTTACAATCTACAAACGCACAGAATATTTGCTAAAACAACTTTTTTTCGTATATCATAAACATGTTTTAAATGATACCTTAAATATTTCATGTAATTATAAGTTTAGGAGTACTTTCAATAGAATATTTATTGCATATGAATCCTTGAATGAATGTAACTTTTTACTTATATATGTATATATATATATATATATATGCACAGTAACTCTTAACACCAAACTGCCCTCCTAATGCATTTACAACCATTTGAATTTGTTATATACTATAATGATATACCTATGTATACGTGTATATATAAAGAATAACTGCGAAGTGACATGGCAAAGACTGATTTACATTCAACGTGTGTATCCTTCTCAGCCATCCAACGAAGAGTGCGGGTGGGAACATGTCTGCCCGGAATACCAATCAGTACTTCCCAAATATTGATTTCAACTTTATACTGTGTCCTTTCAACCTGGACTTCACGGGGAATAACCTGAGAAAAAAAGTCTCAAGCCTTTATTTCCTGTAATTTTTAATAATAACATTATTATTCATTTTATTTTATTTTTTATTGGAGATAAAGATTTTCCGAATATAGGAAGAGTGTTCATGAATTTTAGAAAATGCGAATTTTGCATTTCTAAGTAAAATTTTTACAAAATTGTTACTTTTAATATACAAACAAATCAAGCAAAGAATTATATTGAATCTAATAATTATTTTGGACAATAATCAGCAGGGCCTTTTCACGAGGCATATTATTTCGATTGTCTATGGATCTTATCGCGCACCCAGGTTAATTGAATATCTGAGCAAGAGTTGTGCAACACCATAGCTGATGAATTTACTCTTTGTCAGATTGCAATTCTCACTGTTTTGATTTCTAAGTTTTGATTAAGTCAAAATAAATTAAAAAAGTTTTTTTGTTTGGTTCCGCAGAGCTGGAAAGTTTCAGAGATATTTTCCGTGATAGTCTGCTTCTTTTTGTGGTTATCGACAGGTTTCGGGCGATCGTCCATCATCAGAATGCGTTTGTCAAACGGTCTGATAACATATATTTGCACATCTGTGCAAAAAGAAGCAGGCTATCACGGAAAATATCTCTGATAAATAAAAAAAAAAAAAAATTAAGTTGATAGATGCGTGAGTGAATAGTAGTCTGTCCTAACTCCTGAAGAAGTAAAGAAAAACTATGAATTATGGGAGTGGAAACAATTGATTGTAATCTTTATGACTATTTCCAAAATCTCGATATATATCATATTTAATATAAAACTGTCCTAGACTGATTGATAGTTCAACAATTACTAAGCAGAGTCGGCTCTTATCCCCTCAACAAATGCACACAGTGTGAAACGTTGCGTTTCATGTTATACATGTCAAACGTTCTTACAACAAAAATTCTACGATTTTTAATTAAGAAAAGTCAACACATAAAATATTCTGCTCTCAGGATGCTGATATCAATCTACAGATTGTCTGTAAAAAAATCAGATACGCTGGTTAGTTTATTATATTAAAATAATAATTAAGATAATTACCGAGAAAATATTGCTGATTTTCCCAGTTTAGAAAATTTGAATTAATTTAAATTCAATTCGTATTAATCAAACTAAGGAAATGCAAGCTGAAATATGAAAATATCAAGGTTTTAGTTTTGAAATAAACAAAAAAAAAATTACTCTCCATTTTCTACTTCTCTACAATTAAATTCGAATGATCTACTTTATAGAACTAAAGAAATTGATTCAAAGAAACCTAATTTTATTATGTTCATTATAACGATTCTTCCAGCATACATACTGAAAGTGCCATAAGAATAATTATTGCTATTTTACCCGCTATCTTTGAGAGATTCTTAATTTATTAGTCTCTGAAATAAAATAAGTTTTTGAATTATCCAAGAGAACCCTAAAAGAACCATAAATAAAAGTGGAAACCAAAAGAACTACCATAACTACCTAATACTTTCTAAACAAAATAAATTTTGAGTATACTCATATTAGATTATGTTAAAATTAAAGGGTATTTTAAGGGTGCTTAGGTATTTTAAGCACTAAGAGATAATCATCCCATTATTCAAACAAAAGGCCTTAAGGCCTAAATTAAATAATTAAATTATGTGGTCTCTTTATTAAAGAAGATTGGGAATACTTATGACAATTTTCATTCGTTACAGTTAATGTTGCCCAAGTTTTCTTGGAAAGATTTTAGAACTAAATTAATGCTTCCATATCGACATGTAGAATATTTAATTAATATAATATAATCAATGCACTTTTCTTCTTCTTTTTTTTTTTTGGAGAGTGTCATCTTGATCTTGATTCCAAAGCCGTTTTTTTTTTCTATTTCTGAAATAATGCTGTCTATTAAATATCTTTTAAAAACCATCGATTATCATCAGCATATACAACATTACATAGAATAGGTATCACAATGAAGAATTCCCAATATTACAAACAATTTACACAAAATCAAGTCTTTTTTTTTGTATGTGCTCTATAATATATATATTATCATTAAATTAAAATCATATTACATTAGAATGATAGAACTTATGTTAACAATGGAGAAACTATCATTTATTATTTAAAAAACAAAAAAAAATCCACCATAATTTCAAAATATTAATAAATCTGTTTTTAAAAATTTCATCTTATTAATAGATATTTTTGCAGATACTTTTAAACATAAAACTTGAGGCCATATCTATGTTCTTAAAAAAGGCCAACAATTTATGATTAATTTTTTGAAACTTAATAGATTGTGGAAATCTGTCTTCTATGTTTAACAATCTTTGAAAATTTTTCACCCAGCTAAGATGAATAATTGAATATAACAATAATATATGAGACCAAGTCTTTGCTCTGAGCCAGCTGAGCTGATTTTATTCTAAAGCATAAACTCTGTAAATGTGAAACATCAGTTGTTTTATACCAATGCAATTTTGTATAATAATTCCTATAACAAGAAGAAATGACAGTTAATTATTTATTTACAAAAAAAATGATACAAAAAATATTTAAGTTTCCAAAGAGACATTTGAAAACCATATTATTAATCTGATCACAGAACAAAATTAAAACTATTGAGATTATATCAGCTTAATAACTGATAATTCAAATTAATTTAAATATGATAAAAAAGACCTTGCCACAAACAAACATACAGTAATTTTGAAGAAAAAAAAAACAAAATCAAGAAAATAGGCAACTATTGTCCTACTGGAGAAAACTGATTTATCTGATAAATAACATTAACTAGAATTCAAAATTTACTCTGAAAAATTATGTGTAATGTCAATCAAAAGATATGCTCAGAGAAGAAAAATGTAAAAATACATTAAATAAAACACTTTCATCTCATACAAGTTACGTGAGATTTATAATATCCGTCATAGACAGTCTTTTTTTTCTTAACATCGTCAGAGACAACATCATCAAGTTTGAGTCTATTTACACTTGTAATGTTTCTGTCACAAACATTTAAAGAAGAAGTTTTAGAAACTTAACAAATGGAGAACAATATTTCTATATTAACTTGATGAACCACTCTCTATAGATGGAGTAATCAATGAATTCGAAACCGGTAATAATTAAGAAAAAGAAGCGTAATGTGCCGGATATAATCTCAGAGAATCTGAGGTCCAGTAATGCAGACTGAGTCACCTATTGATTAAAAGCATTGTTGGAAAAATGGATTTATAAGTGTTTCTCAACACACACAGATCACTTTTGAGAATAAAAATTTGTCTATTATAAATTATTCTATTAGCTAGCCTAGTATATTAATTCCAATATAACTTGCCAGTTTTGAGGATTATGGCAACCCACAACAGATATGAAACAGCTGCGGAATGTTTTAAGTTTTTCATCCTCATACAGGATAGGTTTATACATCTTCAATCAACCAACGCATACGAAGAATCCGGGAACTAATGGATAACTTAAATGAAAACAAAGAGTAGTAGAGAATTGCTTTTGATAAAAAAAAACAAAAATGGATATACTGAACTTAATAAATTCCAAATTGCAAATTTTTAGTAGGGTGTACAAAAAATAAATAATACCGATTTTGTTTGCAGTTGATTAATTTAATTTAATGTAGTTAGAGAAACACACAGATAATCTGCGACGGTGTGTATGTCTTCCATCCGTAAGATACCTGTAGAGACGAGCTTCTGACTCTAACTGATCCACAAAAGCCCGGATCTACAGGGTAGATCACGAATGTGCTGTTTGTTTTCTGTGTGTTCTCTCTCCATAGCCAAGCATAAAATATCTTCTTTTCCTCTGCGCTCACTTTTGTACAACACCTTTTTTCCTAAAACAAAAAGATTATTTGAATCTGATATTTTTTTCAAATATGGTGCTACAAAAAATAATGTTCATTTCTTAATATGTATTGGCTTTTGTTTTAAATGAAAAATCAAAAAAAATACTTTTTCTTTAGTTATTTTCCTCTTAAAATGTTCCTTTCATCATAATCAATAACTTCATAGATTTCCTTAGAAAAAACAAAAAACATCTTTCATTGGTAAGATGGAAATTGCTTAGCCTTAGTGTTTGGTCTCTTTGAAATGATGTTACTAAAAATAAGATAATTGAAAAATTAGTGGATAGCTCATGATTCTAGTAAATCAGCTAAGGGCTGAGCGATAATAAACATTTTCTTGAAAATAAGACAATAACAAACAATATCTATAAAAATATACTTGCAACATTTAAATAGGTTAAATACCATATCAAACAAATATGGTATTTATTTTGGTAAATATAAGGCCAAATATTAAAAATATTTTTATTTCAATTCTAAAAGCTGTATAAATTGAAATAAATGAACACAATTCACAGTACTTACGGGCGATAAGCTTTTGGTTGGTAAATTTAAGCATTCATTGATGTAATTATGATCCCAGATACTATACAAAATCTTGAAATGCAGTCAGCAGCCATGACTCGGGAAGCTAGTTTTTCCATCTCTTTGCAAACGGAAGGCTGAAAGAATAAAATTAATAGCAGTTGTTAGCTTAGTATCAAGATTTCCTCCATTTGATATATATAATAATATAAATTAACAAAATCTTATGACTGCTCATTGAATTCTGTTATTATAATTGTATGTATGACAGAAAATTGGTAAAACTAGGAGTTATTTTTTTCGAATTTTTGAGTTTAATGTTTGAAATTCAGTTCAGTTTAAAATTGTCACTTTTTGCAGTATGAAATACATAATAAAACCATGAAAAATTATGCTCTTGAAAATGGCGATAAATAACGCCGAAATGTTCGAGTTCTTTGTAAGAATAAAGAAAGTGAAGGCTATATAGTTGTTTTAGATATTTCTTAAACAAATCCTATAAACTCACAAAATTTAATTCATCTCTAGGTTTGATAAAATGTAGATATTTCTTCAAGAAAATCTGGTAAATGGTGGAGAAAACGTTTCATTTTTTTTTTTTGACAAATGTTATACAGTTCCGAAACGTAGAATTTCTAAAATCCAGTTTATTTTAATAAATAATATTAAACAGTAAAGGCGATTGATAATTCCAATTCCTTAAATATAAAATTTTTCAGTGAATAATGAATTCCATTCACTATTAAATTTGGTAACACATTCAAACAGAATATAAAACATATTTAATATAAAGAGTATGCATGAATTTTAATAATGACTTTTTTAAAAAGTATTTAATAAAGAAGTTATTAAAAGCACTCCCACCCCAAAAAAAAAATCGAACAAAAAACAGTAAAAATATTAAACAGAACTACTGCAATAGCACTAAAGTGGCTATACATAGAACTAATAGCTCTGTTTCTCTTCAGAGAAACCTTTATTAAATTTGTTAATAAAATATCTTTGTTTTATTTTTTAAAATAAATATTGAAAAAAAATAAAACACAAAGAATCAACAATGGGTCATTCCTAGAATATGCATCCGCAGTTTAATTTGGGTTAAGATATCAAAGGAATATAGGTAATTGTCCATACACTAATATTACTATAATATGACATCCATTCTTCTTCATAAATTATATGATATCTCTGTGGGGGTCATTCTGTAATTACTTTTATTTTTTTAAATAGATATATCTTATTGTCACTTCTGCGTAGGTTCTAAACCAAATACTGTTAAACATGTTTCCCAGCATAAAGTCCACTGTTCTTGTTGCATTTTTTGATGCTTTTCAATCTGAAGTATTTTTCTAATCTCTATTTAAATAAATGACAGAAAAAAATTTTTTTTTGACTAGTTGGATTAATATTTTTGTTTCATTTGTATGCATGATCTTAAAAATTTACTATAACTTTAAAGGTATTTTTTTTTTTGCAGTAAACGATTATATGGCAATGGACAACAGAGTCTTAAAAAAGAAATGCTTCATTTGCTTAACATTTCGGGTACCATCGTACCCTTCTTCAGAAGCTCTTCAAAATTTATTGATGAAAGTTATTTGTTTTCACACAGTACTTAATAAAGAAAAGCAAAATGAAAAACTATTCAAATAAATGAAAAAGAAATAAATAAACTTGACTATAAATAGTGAACATAAGATTATATAAGAAATATTATAGTATTAATATTCTTTTCATTTTATATTATTATATTAAAAAATTCTATAATTAGTACTTATTCATTTTGTCTACATAAATAACAAATTTTTCGAATGCATAAATAAAAATGTGGCTAACAGTTTAAAAAAAAAAAAAAGAATCAATTAATAGGCGATCTGAAATTTAACACTGTTGTTTAAATTGTGCTTTTTTTTGTGAATGAATCCAAGCTTTTATATAATTAACTTTACATATTTAATTTACATAAAATAAGAATATTTAGCAGTTATGATTTTAAAAAGTAATAAATTAGTCTTAAAAGAGTCTTCTAAAATTCCGTAATTTGTACATAATTTTTAAATTGTATTAATGAAAAGTTTATATATTATATTATTGGAAGGGTAGGTTGGATTACTTGAATAAATTATTCTAATTAAATTAACCATTTGAGATATTCCTTTGATGTTACTGTTAAAGTGTCCAGATTTTTTATTTAGTCTACACATGCTGGTTCCAAAATTCTATTGATACCAGGATAATTTGTGCTGGTAATACTTTTTTATTGTAATGCTCAATGAAAAAAAACTATGCAAAGAGTTTAGTTTCAGCTCACATTGGCATTAATTGGCAGTTCATAAATTTAATAATGCAATTGATATTATTTGTATTAAATTTAAATAAAACATTGTATATAATTATGCCTTTACTTTTTGTCAACTACTTGTTTATAATGGATTTAAACAAAAAAAAAAAAAAAAAAATTGGGGTGTGCCTATGTTGATACAAAGAGTTGTTAAGAGATAGCACCGCTATCGCTTTAGTCCAACTTATCGACACACAGAGACCATGCAGCCCGCTTTGTAGGATCGTCACGTAGTTTCTGTACAGGGGAGAAAAGTACCTTCCCTGGGACGTGATTCCCCTTTCGCAAGCCGTGTCTCTCTCTCTCTCTTTTCATTCGACAAGCGAAAATAGAAGGGACGGGGCTTGTGTGGTATGTGTTCAAATCAATTTCAAAGTATGGGTTAATCGGTCGAATAATAAAATTAAGAATAATTGAAATAAAAAAATTAAATTAAAATTAAATAATTGCACAACTGATGGTGAATAAAAATGGGTAAGAATTTTATTTTGATTATTTCAATTTTCTATAAAAATTGAAATAATAAAGATTAAGTTAGTTATGTATGCGATTTAAATTGAATTAATCAGTGAATGGTGGACAACGTTTAGCGGGTCAGTGGGCGTTGATATAGGTACAGCAGGTGTATATAGCATTGGTGAGGTAGGGTGGATATTTCCGGCGCGCTACCGGAAGATGACGCATTAAGTAAAAGCGCGCTTTTAATAAGAATATAAATTATATTAAAAATATTATTTATATAATAATATATAAAAAAAAAAATATTTACATATTTTTAGAATAATGTACATACCTATTATAAAATAGTTGGCGATGGGTTTTGGACCATTACTTGTGCAGAGAAGTGGAGCGCTGCAGAAGAGTAACTGAGTGTCGGCAGACTGAGAGGACAAGAGGTACTGGAGAAGGCGGCAGTCCGGGGCCGTGGTGGGACATGCGCCCCCCAGCCGTACTCTACCGCCAAGCCACCCCCCGCGTTCCACGCTCAGGACGTGACACCCTCACGCACGCAAACACACCCAAACACACAGACCATGCACCACACACAAAAACTCACACATATCCCTTACATACTCACACAAAAACATACTTATAACAACCAATATATACAATATTATTTGTTCATATTTTTATTAGAAACAATAACAATAATGTCAGAAATTGGGGAAAAAAAATAATAATAATAATAATAAGAAGAAGAAGAAAAATAGTTCCGATATATTATACTTTTTTTTAAAAAAAATAATGTAATACTACAATAATACAGTAAATACAATTAATTAGTTTTGATAAATTTTGAAAAAAGTGTGGCTAATAAGAGTGGGGCTTGTCAACTTGTGCGACAGATTTGGTAACAACGTTTGGAGAAATGTTTCACAAAACTAACAGTTTAATTTTGATTGATGACATACGGGCTTCCCCCTCTCTTCTTGCCAACCTAGAGACAACCCTCACTTAGTAAAGAGCAGAAGTTCCTTGCTTTACCATCCTTTAACAAACCGCTACTACCTAAACATCATAGGGCAGGCAGGCAACGATTTGCGATATAAACTGGTTGGTTGTACGATGATAGTTCAGTTAGCCTCTGATCTCTTTAATAGTATCATCATCAAGTGTTTTCCCCTGTACCCTATTACTCCACTTTCAATTGATAAATGAGTCTATACTACTTGTGGCTACAGGCTATTTCATTTTTTTTTTTTTTGGTCCATTTTTGTTTTTGTTTATTAAATAGGTTATATTACATTCATTATGAATGCGGTTTTACGCTACATTTTAGTTTTATTTATTTCTCTAAAGTAGGTAATTTAGAACTTGTGATGTTTTTTAGATTTCGTTTCTTTCAACAGAATGAGTTTGCCTCGAGTAGTAAAGTTGATTAGAGGGAGCTCCCCGTTCCTGTTTTGCTAACAACTAGACTTCTGGTGCCACAATTAATCAGCGAAGGATATCAGAATGTGCTGACTAATAACCCCTAACAAAGATCGCCCTAATGGCCTTGGCTATTCAAGGTTGGTCATTCTATTTCAAATTATGTTTCGTATTCATAAAAAAAATTTGAAAAACTCCTTGAGCAGAATTCAATCATTTGTTTTACCTGGATCGTTTAAAAACAAGCTATAAGGTTATTGATGAACTTGGGACATCTTGGATAGTCTGGGACGAAGTGGAATTAGTACTAGAGGTTAAATATACATTGCGCACCAAAAAATTTCAATATGGTATAAAGGAAAAACAATTATTTTTTATACCTTAATATTTATTGAACACAAATTTTCGAGAATTTATTAAAAAAAAAAAAAAGTGCAAGTTAGTCCAGTGTTCGACTTTACGGATGTCTTAATTCGACTTTAATTAAGAAACACAACAGATAATCAAGAGAATAAGAGCTAATTATCTTCAGTGACGAATCTTGTTTTAGTCTGAGGTTAAATATGGAATTTTGAGGTTATCGTGGGTGGCATTAACTAAGTTTAATAGTGAGTTTTGTCATATTATGTCACCTCTGGCCTTTATCCAGGCAAAGCATTAACGAAATTCTACATCACTTTTCTTGCCAAATGATAAACGATCATGTGGATACCGCTAGACATATATTACATGAATTTGTAAAATCTTTCCGCAACAAGATCAGTTAGGAAATTTGCCTTTAATAGCTAATTTCTCCTGACAAAAAAACACTTAAGAACATGTGTGCTTGGTCTATGCCTCGTTCATCATCACTCAGAACAAATGTGGAATGTTATACCGTAAGGGGTTAATATTGCCCTTATTCCAAGCATGCCCCTCAAAAATTAACCACGGAGCGCAACATATTATTAAATTTCTTCTATTTGTCAAATTTTGAAAGTGAACTTCGAAAAGTTTAGGGAGAATAAAGTATTGAGTTATCATGAATGGATGGTTTGATTGAGTATATACATTTGCGATTCCCAACTATAGAGAAAGTATCACCAAGGATCACGTTGTAATAGTTTAAGTTAGAGAAAAAAAATTAATGATGGTTAAAAAAATGCATGCTTATTAATCATGTGAGTACATTATTACCACTGAACTGTTATGTTTATTTTCATGAAATAGCATCTATACTAGATCCATTGCACTTAAGCAGATACCTCAGTCTTTCAAACTACTACGTGCCAGTTGTTACAAGTGCTAAGCCAGGTTTCTTTCTGGCCATATTATGGAGGTTAACTTCTAATATAATCTGGTACTATGCGGAACCAATCAAGCCAGCAACCAAAATTCTTTCAGACCTTAAAATGGCGGTAGTGCAGGAAAATCAAAGTACCAAAGTTCAAGTTAGCATTATATTAGGCTTTGGTTCGCAGATACGCTTTGAATATTCAGCTCTATTATGGTCATCAGGGACCATCGAGAACAAATTTGTCTGCTGCTCTTAGAAAAGTAAGAATAAAAATTGCATGACACCATTATAGGTTAGACGATGTTTCGGAGAATTATTGTTTATACGTTAAATTCTCCTGGAATCGACTCCAAGAAATTTTCTTATTTTCGAGGTTGTATTTGGTTGATACGTCTAAGGGCTAATGACTATTTGTTGAAATAAAAATGAATTATATAAATATTTATCTTTGAATTAAAATATTTATATTGCAAAATAAAAATTATTAAATTCATTTATTGCATTTAAGTTTTATATAATGGAGTTGATGAGAAGAGAAATTGGGTTTGATTAATTAGACGAGATATGAAGACACTGTTATAATATGACTATAAGTTTACATAAACTGCACTGAACTTGTAATGATTTTATAGAATAAAATGGTGGGAGTAGTGATATGACACGATGCGATGTATGGTTGAATCTGATAGATAGAGATTTAGGTCTCTCACTCGCTTATATACAGGTTCTCCCCATTCTAGCTTACTTAAGTCAGAGAGTACCAGAGAGAGTTTGTTTTCTCTCGGTCGGGCTTGTGTTCTCTCTCTTGCCGTTACATTTAGTATTTAAGTTAAAAAAAAAATATTTCAGCGTATTTAAAAAGGTATGCAGTAGTTATCTGAATAGAATTAAGAAATTATATTTTTATTTTTAGATATTTTAATAGAAATCCCATTAAATATGATTCATTAACTTATGATGTAATGATAATTAACACGTACATTCAGATTTTTAGTGGAACATACTCTATCATTCCCTAGAGAGTCATTTCTTTAGAGGTCTTAGTGTTTCTCGGGTATTTCCGTTTAATACATTAATAAAGCTTTTGTAGACAAACACTGTCACTGCTTTGTCAACACTGTCAATACTGCAGAGACATTTGACATGTGCTACTGTTTGGGTTTAGTTTACCCACAAGCGTCACTAGGTGACTCTAGCTCGTTACCACACACACACACACACACACACAGGGCGTCCCAAGGTACATGGATAACGAATTTTTCTCGGAAACTAAGATAGCTGGAAAAAAACTAAAAAATACGTGTCCCCGTAGTTTTTTGTTAGAAATCCAAATTTAATTTCATTTTTTCAAATGGGAAGGTGTGGTTTTTATTTAACAAAATAGATTCCTTTATTTTTTGTAAGAAAAATTTACTTGAACGGTTTTTTTCTGTGAGCGATATTTTACAAGTTATGAGAATGAAAACATGATTCCTATAAGAAATTTCAAAATGATAACGGTTTTTTTATTGAATAAGAAGAAAAGTACTATTTTATTATAAATTTTACTTCTCATTAATTACAAATCTTGCTCGAAGTGGCTTCCACCATTAGAGATGTATTTCTTTGGTCGTAAGGTACAATTGACAGGAAAAAGCATGTGTATGCATCTCTAATGGTGGGGGCCAATTCGAGCAAGATCTGTAATTAATAAGTAAAATTTATAATTAATTAGTACTTTTCTTCTTATTCAATCAAAAAACCGTTGAAATCATTTTGAAATTTCTTATAGGAATAATATTTTCATTCATAATTTGTAAAATATTGCTCAAAAAAAAAAAAAACCGTTCAAGTAAATTTTCTTACAAAAAATAAAGGAATCTATTTCTTAAATTAAAACCACACCTTCCCATTTGAAAAAAATGAAGTTGGTGCCTGCATCTCGCTTCTCGAAGCACCAAAACAAATTTGCAAATTAAATTTGGATTTCTAACAAAAAACTATGGGGACACGTATTTTTTAGTTGTTTTTTTTTCTAGCTATCTCAGTTTCCGAGAAAAAAATCGTTATCCATATACCTTGGGACACACGCGCACACACACACTTCTGTCTGAATTTTTGTAGGGCAAATATGTTCAGCATATTGCGGTTTCAGCAGGACTGAATGGCACATCAAACCAAGGTTTTCTAAAGACTGTAGTTATTCAATTTTATTTGATGCAACACCTCCGGAGACTTTTCGAGTAACAAAATGCAGGCGACTGCTTCGAGTAAAACCTTTGACGATCTCAAAAAAAATGCAAAGTTTATGAAACTAGTTAGTCTAATGATAAATGTTAATAGTTTTTCTTTAATTTTTTAAAGAAGATCTCAAGGTTTTAATTGTAAATTAAATCAAATTAACAGTCAATAAGTTAGATTATTATGTATTTGAAATGAATACAAACAGAATTTTATCGCAGAATAAATTATTTCATTTTATTTTTTTAAATTGTTTTTTGAAATGAAAATTAAATCGAAAGTTTTTGAAAATATATTTTATTTATATAATTTCTAATAATTTACATGTTATAGTTTTAAATTTACAAACGCATTAAAAATGAAGCAAAATTAGGATTTTTATGCGTGTGAATAAAAAAAAAAGCCAAGATAAATTCCTTCTTTTTAAGTATAATGAAAATCCTTTTAAAGAAAATGTATCTGAGTAAATTGCTGTTAAAAACTATAATACTGCTCAGTTTGTTGAAATAACTTTTTGATAGTCATTATTAAACTAACAACAACCGATACTTCCGAAAAAAACACAAACTTAGGGATTTTTTTCAGTAAAATTCCTTAATTTTCATTCAAAAATTTTGCCTACAATATATCAGGAATTTTTTTTTCCACTATTTAATTTATAAAATAAGAGAGAATGAAATAGATGAGGTTTCTGTTTTATTGAGTAAAAGTTTTGGAATTAAAATCGATTTTTAGAGAGTGTGATAATTTTCAATGCTGCAAGTTAAATTTTTGTAACGTGTTAAAACATGAAAAAGATTTTTTTTTTTTTTAATTTTACTGATTTTTTTTGATATTGGTTTTTCGAATTTCTACTTAACGTATACATTTGCGGTTCTGCCATTTTCATTTGAAACGTTTATCCCAGAAAAACTAAAATAATTTAAGAGGTTTCTGATTGATGTAGGTTTCCCAAAATGTTCCGGCTACCCATATGTCTAAGGATAATTAAATGTACACTAGAAAAATCCCAAGTTTATAATAAACTTGCCAAATATAAGTTGCGAGTATCAGGGGGGGGGGACTCCAACCCAGACGCCGCAACCAGTATTTTGAGGCTTATTGTGCAGTCCTCCTTGTGTTAGGGCGTGGGAATGTGGCGTCACCATCGCGCCCACCCATCGGGGTGTAATCAGCCTCTGGTTGAGGACTCCCTCACCCCGACCAATCCTATCCTGATCCTTTCCCCTTGCCGGAGTTGCCTGTAAGTAACCTGGGTTATTTGAAACCCCTGTACTTGAGGCAATGGACAGGAATCAGTAGATCCATCGGGCGTGCGATTCAGTCACGCTAAGTTCGTTACACTATGAATCATTGAACTATGGGCGCAAGCTATTGCCCCAAGCTATGCCAAGCCAATTTTGCGTGCAATTGAGGTTGGATTCGTAGTGGCCGTTGTTTTAACCAATCACTCCAATGATCGAGGTCATGAGTTGAGCGGGAGAAGACTCGCGATATAAATTACACCCGGTGCCAGCCCTTAGCTGGAAGCGCATACCGCGCGGTTTACCCTGCTGGGGGGTGCTTCTCTAGCATCTGGGAGTGAACAGTAGTGACTGCATTGTGGGATCACTTTGTGCGCTGGTTGAGCGTATCTCAAGCTGCCCTTAAATAGGTCGAGCGGGGGAATACCTGGGTTGGCACTTCTGCCATGGCGAGGTATTGCACTATGGTGGTGACATCCTCCTCTTGTAAACGACTCTGTTGCTTATAACGGAGGGACTGGTAAATCCCAAGAGGGTAGATACGGTCCTTAAACTACCCCCAAAGTACTCAAAGATGAAACGGGTAACACATGGGGAAGAATGTCCCCCTTGGGTCTGGTAGAGAAAACCTTCCCTCTTCATGAGGTCTTCCCCACTAATTAGTCTTGCAATACGTTCTCCTCCGGTCTCAACGTGCCCAAGATCTCACACCGCAACGATCTATCAACCTGATTATTAGGCGTTCTCATCTTCAAAGCCAGAAATATAGTTCCAGCATCAAAGCGTAAGAATAAAAAAAAAAAAGCTAAAGCTACTTGCCTAAATGACTTTTCTTGTAGCAGCAACGAAATTGAGGCTAGACAATGGTCCTAGTGACCTTCAAAGTTCATCCTAACATCCGATTAACATCGTCCAAAAGTTAGTCGGCAACAAATCACTGTAAAGAATAATATAAACATGAATATAGATAAACATAAAGAAACAATTAATTATCAGAATTAAATGTGGGGAGATCTAATTGGCTTTTGATTAGAAGGAAAACTCTAAGTTAGATAATGGATGGCTTTACACCATAGGTAGATAGCATAACATCATATGTAACACATGTGCTACACGAAATCTGAAGCCCAAAATTTCTACCAACATTACTTAATATAATTCGACTTGTACGAGATTATAGCAGAAGCTGTTTCTATGAAATCAGCTAGAAAATTGAATCAAATATGAATTATCTACATTGAGAATAAACCGTCGTGAATTTAGAGGATTACCAATAATAGATTATGAACATTAAGTTATGTTTTCACGATATTAGTAGCTAATAAATTCTTCGTTGCGATATCTATATGTCACTTTCTTTCATTAAATTAAAATTATATACATTACTTAACTTCAAAAAAAAATCCATAATTATCGAATGTCGATTTAGGAAAGGAAAGTATGCCCTTCAGTAAAAGGAAGACAAATTTATTAGAGTGTTATGTAACATTTTCTGTTCTTGAGTTTTATGTTGAAGAATCTAGTGGAGGGAAAATGTACAATTCCTATTTGTCTATGTGATCTACATTCCTAACATACTTTCTGTTTTTTTTACAAAAAAAAAAATAGAACAGTGTAATATATCTTGTTTTTTAATAAATATATATAACTCTTGTGGTTTGCACGCTCCTTCCCTTGCTTTTAATTCCAGAAGAGGCATACATTCCTATAACAAATGAAAACAGTATTTCAGTTTATATTTTTTAATTATTCTTTTTACATTTTTGTTTTTGTTTTACTCCATATAAGTATATCAAAAACGTGAGCGCTCTTTTTTTTTTTTACTTTCTTGTGGAGATTTTGGATTTCAAGATCTCATTAAAATAAATATCCTAATAATTTTTTATTCAAGAATTATCCCCCAGCTACGATTGGAGAGATTTGATTTTAGACATCGTTTTATAAATTACTTTCATCAAAATTTTACTTACAACTAGAGAATCTCACATTCCTCATGTTTATTGTGACGCGCCGCCACCATAACGCCAAGCATAGGGTCATGGAGCTTATGGCTGAGAAGGGCTACACGTGCCTTGAGGAGGTATACGCGGTTGATGATGATGGTTCCACCAGGTATGCCGACATCGTTGCCTTCCATCCGAATAAGAAGCTTGCCTGGATTATAGATCCCACTATTCGGTTTGAGAATAACAGTGATGACCAGGCTGAGAAAATTGATAACGAGAAGCGGAGCATATACAGTAAATGTATAGCGTACTATAAAGAAAGGTTCCGCGATGGGTATGGTGAGAGAGAATTCCGTGTCCGCAGTCTGTGGTTTGGATCCCGAGGCACTATACCGAGGTTGACACGCCAATTTTTTGACGAGGTCGGGATAGACCGTCAACACCTGACGGTTTTGGCGGAGTCGATTATGTTGGACTCCCTAGGGATTCTAAATTCTCATTTATATCGTTGATAGACGACTTTATTACAGTTATCTTGTTGATGGTTCCTCTTTGGTGGGAAGTGTGATTGGATTGAGTGTATTATGTTTGCATGTTTATTCAGGACACCAGCTACAATTTGGGCTAATGATTCAAGACTTTCCAATCACCTGTCAAAATATATATCTACGGACTGATCGGCATGCTGTGTGCATAGCAGCGCAATAAAGTTGTGCAGCCACACTTTTGTTCAATACGGCAAAGTGTTCTCTCTCTTATGAACAAATATTATTAAGAACTAATCAATAGGATGATTTTTTTTTTTAGTTTATTAACAAATATAAACATAACCTGATCTGAGACTGAGATCAAATTTCAGCACGCTTCTTTACTTTGGAATCTAGCAGATTTTGGATTTCATCCATCCTAAGTGTCTGGTTTATCAGTTTCTTGTAGGCGTTGACTTAAAATTTTTATTATAGTTTCTGTCACATATTACACCAAGTGATTTCTTGCAGGAATATAGAGACAAGTGATTGCTTGAATACAATCAGGATAATAGGATAGTGACTGATACTTTCAGACAACTAAGGTCACAGAATCAAGATTAGATTAGATTAGATTCTAACGGCAGGATTGGCTCTTCAGCCTGCGCCACCGCGACACCCCATGGATCTATTGTGGCACCCCCCTAATTGGAGGCACCTTCCCCGATCCTGTCCTTTACCGGACTGTGGAATTGGGGGGGGGGTCCCAGTTGGTCAGTTAGAGCACCTGCCATCAGAGCACCCTCTCGAGTCCTGCTTGCCTTAAAAGACTTAATATGTCCGAGAGGGTGCCCCGGCTGAGGCTTGTTGGCACCAGCTTCTCTTTACCAAAGAGGCGGTACCTTAGCCAGCCCAGCCTCTCGCACTGACATACCACGTGCAGCGCCGTCTCCTCTTCTTTTGACCCTACACAGGCTATCCGTTGCCAGGCCCATGCGATGCATGGCTTAAGTCTACAATGGCCAGTGAGAACGCCAACTGCTATCCTTATGGTCGCCCGGCCTAATTGGAGTAATTCCGTGGCTATGAAAAAACGTTTTCGCCTACCTCTGGCCTGGAGTTTTGACCCACCATTCCCTTGATCGGCTGCATCATGTCTTAATGATGCACTCCTGAGCATCTTGAAACGCTACAGAACGGCTCCGGCCCGATAAGTGCTCTTGATTGACCCTCCCGGGCCGACGATCCGCTGCCTCATGCTTCTATAGCCCGAGTGCCCAGGTACCCAAACCAGGAAGATCTTATTATGGCTACTAATTTGCCCGAGTGCACCTAGGCAATCCCACACCAGCCTTGAGTGATCTCCCACGAGTCAATTGCCCGTCCGAATAAATGACGACTTTGGAGTTATATACTCCCCGTCTTCTTTCACAGAATCAAACAAAGAAGGTTGCTATCAAACACTGAATCTCAAGCATTTCAAACTCAACTACCTATCGGCATTATAAAATTTACAGAATAAATAAAATGGAAAAAAATAAATAATAATAATAATAATTAAAAAGAAAATCAGAACACTGTTATAAAATAACGCCGTCTAAAGTTGCTTCTGTTTCAGCTACACTGCTAGAAAATGAAAATGAAAATTTATTGGTTTTATCTTATAATTATTGAAATATACAAAATAAATTTCATATTTTAAAACTCAAAAATTATGAATAATTTCTACTACTTCCTGAAATTATACTACTTCTTCAAAGGACATTATACGAGTATTTATTCGCTCCAGTTCCTTCTCCTTTACTCATGGAGCAAAATGTAATTTTCTTTCTCTCATTTATTTCAATTATTTACCGTTTCTTATTAAAAAATAATTCATTCTGTGATCATTTTAGCATATATATAAAATGTGCAATTGTATATGGGCCTTTAGCGTCTTTAAAAAACCTTTAGCGCAGCAGGAGTCCATGAAGGATCAAAGCTTACCAGACGGGGATTTTTATTGTTTTATTGAGGAAGCATGTGGTAAGCAGGTCGCGTTACCTACCGCCGTTTAGTTCTGGCCTTCGCTATCTAGGTCGGTATTAATTTTCACTCTCTCTCACGATGCTGGGTCAAGAACATCTTTGCCTATACGAGGGCTAGCTAGCAAGTAGTCTTTTTGGCCATAAACGGACCCCCATTGTGCCTATTCACTCTTCCTATCACAACCTTGAAGATGAAACTGAACTTTATGGAATCACAAAACAAACCAACCCCAATAGAAGATTTAAGAAAATCCTTTAATCCAGATCCTGAGACCTTTACCAGATCATCGAAACTCCTTACTTTATCTGTAACTCGTGAACTCAAGATTCTCTCTCTCTCTCTTTGTCTGAATCCTAAAGAAATTGCTAAAGGAAATAACTTCCTGACTAGCCATTTTTGTGTCGAAGACCTTTACTCTCTGGGGTGTCCCGAACTAGTAACAAACACCAATAACATGCATGCTTGTCTTCTAGCCCTGTCCATCACTCTAGCTAATATGTCAGCCTCGAGGTTTCATCTCGTCTACAAGCGGCTCGACGATCATAGTCTGGAATATATACGCTAATTTAGTATTTTTACAAAGTTAGTCTGTTTTTTTTTAATTGAGATCTGAGATGATGGACTTCAATTATCAACCATGGAGACAAAACTTTAATTATAATTGCTCACTCTGTAATTTAAATACTTATTAAAGTGTGGCTCACTTTTTAGGTGAATGCCCGATTTTGTCGCCTTACCGTTTAGAGTGTTTTGGTATCCAGAAATCTAACTCTGGATAATTGTATTATAGCCATTCTTAATGGTGAAAATTGGAACCTTTTATATAAATATTGTTATAAAGCAATGTCTTATAGGAAGTTTTTATTGAGTGAATTTAATTATAACTAGATGGATAAGAACAATTTTTTTATTTTGTTAGTTTGTTTAATAGCTTCAACTAATATGATTTGTATTTTTAGTTCAAAAATTGAATGTTTTTTATTATTTTTGTTTTTTATTTTTTGGAACCATTAGTTATTAGTCAACTCGACAGACGGACTATTTGTCCATTGTCTATTAATGTAAATATTAATCATGTTTGTATTTCTTTTGGTAAAAATAAAACATTGTTGTTTTATTGTTTATTAGATGTTTGCAACTAGTTATTGCCAGCGTACTCCTCAGACAAGCGCTTGTTTATCACTAAACGCATTCACTTATATGTACACTCATTATATGTACACTTAACAGTCTAATACGTTGTATGCACAAACAACGACATCTTAAAGAGCCCAATAGATCTTTTAAATCGCAATGGAATCTGTTTATAAAGTTTTTTTTTCTAATCACGTAATCTCTCGCATACAATAGCAAAATCTTTCTTTGGTATTGTAAGTATAGCTCTTTCTATTTTGAAAATATTTAAATTATTATAATACGAGTTTCCCTTTTAATTATATTGCAAAGTTATCGCCACCTTTTCTCCGTCATTTTTATAACCTGTCCAGTATAAAGTTCAATTTATGATATTTTTTTTTTAATAAGATAATATAAAAAAAGTCATTAAGAACATTAAGAAGAAAAATTTTTATTTAGTGTATTTTATGACATCTTATATAAAAAAAATGGAATACGACAAAAGTTGGGAAATAGAAATATGAGTGTAACAAAAAAATTGCGAATAAGTAATAGTGGTTAACTTATAATGAAGCTATACGTATAATGTGCAAAATTAATTTTAATATTGGCTCTAGGGGTATTTTAACAGTAAAGCAGTAGGAAAACTATAGATGATAACAAATCTGCAATACGTGGTGTTGCAAATTCATTGATAATTTCTATATGAATGAGAGAGAACTCCATAAAGATTTAATTATTTATTTATTGTAGACAGTTTTTGTGTGGATTCTTATTGTTCTGTGGATAAGGAAATTATACTCGTACACTTAATTTTTAACTGTTAGGGTACAAACACACAGACAGCGAAGCGACGCGATGCAATAGGATGCGACGCAACGCAATGCGGCTAGCCGCGACATGTGATCACACAGAGAGCGATGCGACGCGGCGCGACTTGGAACTAGAACCAATAAGAGTATCCAGTTTGCACTATGGCGCAATACTTTACTTTTGTGCGACAATCCTTTATTTAAATTAAAAACTTTGCAATGTGGTGTTAAAAGGTAATGGATAAATGAGGTATGTGACGGGAGGGAAGTGTACGGAGAGTACCACCATTTATTTCCCATATTAAGGGAGAATGAGGCATAAGGAACTATTAGTCCTCTGTTCCTGTGATGTGTTTTGATCGCCAATTCGGTTCTCGTGAGAAAACTTCATTAATTAATAACTCACCATCCATCTTGGCTATTGTACACACACACTGCTGTCTCTTCTAGTCGCTTGTTTCAGAGGTTGTCGCGCTAGATCGCGTCGCGTCGCTTCGCCTCGCGCTCTGTGTATTTTATGCCATACGTTCACATGTATTTGATAGCTTCGCTCATAGTCGCGTCGCATCGCATCGCGTCGCGTCGCTGTCTGTGTGTTTGTACCCAAAGGGTACTCTTCGTACATTTCCCTCCCATCACATACCTCATTTATCCTTCCCTTTTAACACCACATTGCAAAGTTTTTAATTTAAATAAAGGACTGTCGCACAAAAGTAAAGTATTGCGCCATAGTGCAAGCTGGCTACTCTTATTGGTTCTAGTTCCAAGTCGCGCCGCGTGCATCGTTCTCTGTGTGTTCACATGTCGCGGCTAGCCGCATTGCGTTGCGCCGCATCCTATTGCATCGCGTCGCGTCGCTGTCTGTGTGTTTGTTCTCTAATAATATTAACAAGTTTCACTTATCTCTATCTAGGTCCATTGTGGAAAGTATTTTTTAGTGGATAGCCTACAATGCATCCGGCATTTTCGTAACTATTTCTTTTAAAAAGAGCTATATTTGCAGGTTATTGTTAGTAATTATATCTAAACATGATCATTTACTAAAATACTATTGGACAACTATGAACGGTAACGCACTCAATTTAATTCGATTTTCGCAAAGATTAGCTGTTTAGGGTTTTCTGAAAATTTATGTCAGTTTATGTCTGCACGTCCAATTACATAATTATACTGTATTTGCCGCCTTATTTTTAGTATAATGCTCAACTTTGAAAGTGTTTAAAGTTCTCATTTATTTCACCAGACTTTATATTTAATTGAAAATGAATGATTAGAACAGGAAATTGTTTTTAATACACTGTGAAACTCGAACCATTTCCTGCTCTTGTTTTTTTGAAGTGTTATCTGTATAGGAAAATATAAAGCAAGAGTTGCAAAAATAAATAGGATCAAATCAAATTTGGAGCTACTAACTACGAGACTTATGTGACACGAAACGCACTATAGTTTAGTACGGGATATTTACGCCCCGTAACGCACTGAAGACTCTTTTTGAAAATATCTGACGCAGTGAACTTGTTAGTTGATTACACTTGAAACGATTAACTTAAATATATACTATTCTACCCAAATACAAACTTATTTATCAGATAAAACTTTCAGCAAATTCTGCAAAACTAACAGGTAAAATTTACGCGGCTATAATGAGCATTGGTTTTATAAAGTTTTTAACAGGTGGTATATAAAAAAAAGAACTTGTAAATTCAACTATATTACATTTTGTTGTGATATAAGTGAAATAAATTCCAAAAAATTATTACAATTTCCTTAGTTTAAAAAAGCTATGTCGCTGTAAACTTAATAAAAATAATCCAGTGGAACATGTGAATTATTTTTTATTTTGTTTGAATCCAAAAATGATTGAATTTGCAATATTTTTTTCTCCAAGCAAACAGTATAATATGAACTATATCAGCAAAATTCCTCTCTTCTATAAAAAACAACGAAAATAAAATTATGTAATACCCTTACAAGGCCCCTGATTACTTACGCTGCTGAAAAGTGGGTGCTGAGTGCTTCAGATACGAACCAGCTATTAGTCGCCGAAAGAAAGGTATTAAGAAGGATACTTGGCCCGATCCTGGTTGAGGGTGTCTGGAGAGCCAGGAAAATTGATCAGTTAGCGGAAATGTTCAAAGAGATTGACATTGTACGTTTCATCAAATTAAGGCACAAGTATAGCTGGGGCGTATTCAGCGAATACACGAGGATCGGATGCCGAAAAAGCTCTTATTCTTGTCAGTGATAGGCACAAGAAGGCGAGGTCGCCCCAGAAAAAGGTGATCCATGAAATAACGACGAATATTGGAGCTGCTGGTGTCCACAACTGGAAACAGAAGGCGAGCGACAGGAAGGTCTGGCGAAAAGTTATCGAGGAAGCCAGGGCCAACATAGGGCTGTAGGGCCACTTAGTAAGTAATAATAATAATAATAATAATAGCACTTTATTGACACAAATGATACAAATGATATAATAAACAAGTTACTTTTTAGGCATGGATAACAATCCGTCAGCCAGAGTCTCAGACAAGATTATAAATTAACAAGACAAATAAATCACATTATTTTTTCGTTTTAAAGAGAAAAAGAAAATAAAGAACTCCATTAATTATTATTTACTAATAAAATAAGAACAATAAAATGAAAATAAAAATAAATTACGATACAATTAATTAATAAGGCATGAAATGACTACAATAACTGAGATGAAATTGTAAATTAAATAAAAGTGTAACTAAAAATTAAATTATTGAATTAACTCATATCGGTACCTCCAAGCATGCCGAGCATAATAAATGAGACAACGACAGTCAGTGCCGTTCAGGAAGGTTACAAGTTCAGACCTTGTTAATCTGGAAACTCCCACATAAAGAACCCGAAGTTCAGACAAAATGGAACACTCGGCCATAAAATGGAACAAATCCTCAACTTTTCTAGAGTTACACAGGGAGCAAATTTCAATTTCTCTTTCAAGCCAGGGTGTATGATTCAGATATAGCAGCTCACCGCGCAATTTAAAAAGCCACCGCAGTTCAATTAAGGAAAAGCCAGAAGATTGATCCCTCAACAGGCTACACATGCTGAAATCATGATCCAATTCCTTATATAAGAGGAAATGAGCAGAGACTGTAGACCTCAACACACACTCCCCCCGATGAGCCGCTTTTATTCTATTAACCAAAGCCAAAAGCTGTTTTTTCCACTCTGATATAGAGTCAATGGAACAATCAAACTGACAAGAGTATTCCGAGCAAGATCAATCCAACTCTTAAACCAAGATGTTTTCTTTTTAATTATCTCCAACGCAGTTATTCTTGGGAGGCGGTGTGAAGGGAGGTTGAAAACTTTTAAACAGTATTTAAAATGCAGTTTAAGTGTATAGACCATCAAAAGGTCAACCCCAGTCTCAATATACACCATATAATTAGGGGTGGCGGTAGGAAGAGAAAATAATTTTTTGATAAAGAATCTTTGAAATTTCTCAAGCTCCTCGTATCGCTGAAATCCCCACACTTGGGCCGCATAGGAAACCACAGATCTACACACAGAATTGAAAAGCTGGAACTTAAATGGCAAAGGCACCAAGTTCTGGGAGAAAAAACCAGACCAGACACCATTAACAGCACGTTTACCAACGGACACTTTTTCCGCAAGATGACGCTTGAAAGAGAGCCGAGGGGTTAACATAACGCCTAAATAATTAAACTGATTGACTACCTCAAGCCGCTGGCCTTTGAAGTACCACTTTTCTTTAGATGCAAATCTACCCCCTCTACGGAATACAAGAACCTTAGATTTATCAGTATTCACTGACAAATTCCACAGATCACAGTAAGTCGAAAGCTTATCTATACTTCTCTGTAGACTTACAGGATTGTCCGCAAGCAGCACCACATCATCCGCATACATTAAAACCTTGACAGAAGTGCCACCAACAAGAACACCCCCATCAAGGAAAGCGGGCAGATCATCGAGAAATAAAGAGAATAAAAGCGGGCTCAACAAGCAACCCTGCCTGAGCCCACCCTGGACACGGAAATACTCCGAAATACCACTGGAACCCCTAACCGCGGCAGATGAATTTGAGTATAAGTAAGTATCAGCAAAATATTAATAATGCTCTCTTGCTAAAATTACCTGCTTTTCTTGAACTTAGACAATAGGCTGTTCATTTCAATTATTATGCATTTTTGTCAGTTTCTCTACAAATATCCTTCCGGTGCCTTATTGAGAGGTGACCTCAAGTTGGTATGATTCTCGCGTATTCCTTGTGGCCGGCCCTAGTTGCAGAAAACCATCAAACTTATCCAGCAACTTGACAACAGTAATTGTTTTTGTTTTTAATTCTTGGTCCCCTTGGTCTGCTTAATCCTGGTAGACATTAAGCGAAGATACTGATCACATCCACTCTCACCTCTCACACTGCCTGGTCACTTTTTTTTTGTGACAAGATGCTGGTCCTTTGACCGACTATTATAAAACGTTGCCACCATTCTACACCATTCGATCTGATGACATTCTGCTAACATGGCCTTACATTTCAACCTCTGGCACTTTTTACAGGAAACAATTGCAGGCACTCCATAAAGAGAGTACGATTCCTTATTTTTTGTTCTTTTCCTGTTAAAGTTTTCCCTTGGCTATCCAAAAATGCTCCTCAACAGTTTCTGCTCAAATTTAACTAACCTTACTTAGGTTACATATTACTTTGCTTAGTAACCATGTTTCACTACCATAGGTAACGTCGTGTCGTCACCAGCCGTACCATATGTACGAATCTTTGTCATAAAGTTGAACGCATTATTCTTCATTACATGATGGCTTATCACTATGATAACACTAGTTTTCCCTTCTATTTCGCAAGATAACGCTATTGTCTTTGCTTCCACCGACTAGGCCAGTCAGATATTTGGAAAAAATCTGCCCAAGTTTCACAGGAGTTCATACTCAAGAAAACATCCAGAGTTGACAGTGAGGTTTCCATCATGAATCTATCAGTTCATATCACCTTTCGAGCCGACCAGCTAGAATCATAACAACCACTGCTCTTGTTATCTTTTTCACTTCCCTCTTGAATCCTTAGTAATAATTTAAAAGTGTATATTTAATTATAGTGCTATGAGTCTTTAGCTCTAATTTAGTAATTATCTAAACTCCAAAAATCCTATTATAGTTACTTTATTTAGGCATATACACCTTATTTGCCGTGCCATTTTTTTTTTTATAATACTTATTTTATTTATATAATACACTGTATTGTTAAGTGCTTTATATAACTTGTAATAAATGAGTTGAACGTCAG
This sequence comes from Triatoma infestans, assembly GCA_011037195.1. Lineage (NCBI taxonomy): Eukaryota > Metazoa > Arthropoda > Insecta > Hemiptera > Reduviidae > Triatoma > Triatoma infestans. The sequence goes on from JAAEAF010004932.1 coordinate 88,436, forward strand.
ATGGTATAGTATACGAGAACGTTTCGTTCCACCTCAGAATGAATATGGGGTGATGGGGGACATAAAATGTTCTTGATGGAGCTCTGGACAATTGGTAAACTTAATTCTAGTTCCCCATAGCCTTTATGCTTGTCGACATTGCAGATAGTCTTTGTAAAAAAAACGTAGAAATTTGTAGGTGATAAGTTCGTAAACTGCTAGGGGTTATTAGTGGGTGCACCACATTAACAGTGCAGCTGCTCCTTCAAATAGAATGAGATAGTAGTAGGATATCAGAACTAGTGTTATTAGGCTGAAATCCAGTGCCCAAACTACTTTCTTAAAATTTTGTAAATTATCGAGAAGAAACATATTAAGAAATTAAGAAAAGAAAGGATTCATCTTGAGGTGGAGCCAAGCTATAAGGTCTATTAAAAAAGTTTCTTAAAATTAACATAAATCTATTCGATTCTGCCGATCGAAATTCTACTCCGACCTTCTTTCTTTTTATCTCAGTGTTTAATAAGATATGCTCTACGATCGATCTGCCTTACTGCGTTAGAAATAAAGTAAAAATCATCTTCATAAAAAAAAATCATCATTTTAGAACCACTAGTGTAATTTAATATTAAACATGTATAGGTATTAGAGATTTTAGTAAAAGCTAAAGAATAAGTTTTATTTAAAATTGATTATGCTGCGAATACTTTTAATCTTTAGAAATTAAAAGTGTAATATTTTTACTCGTATTTTTAATGGAATGATTGTCATATTTGGTATTTTATTCGTCGTAGCGTGTATATTTATTTTGTTCCTGACCGGTTTTGGCCAGGTTTCGCCAAGTTCGTGTAAAGAGTTCGCTTCAACGCAATGTTTCTGTTACACTCACACTTGTCGGTTTGTTGATTTGTATGTGCGTGTTTGTTTGTTGATTTATAAGGTTATGTTACTATGTGCGTGTGTGTTTAATGACAAAAAAATGGAATTATTATAAATTATGATTACAAATTAGAAAATAGTGTATAATAAATAAATGTTTTGAAGGATACATTATAACTATATATTTTAATAGTGGTGTTAAGTATGTTCAGTGTTTTATCAAGTCATTTTTATTAGGGAGGGAGGATAAGAAATTTCAGGAGTATACTATACTAATAAGAACCAATGTTCTTATTAGTGTAGTAATACTCCTGGTCGGGTCGGCCATCTCATTCCCTTCATAAGGGAATGAGATGGCCGACCGACGCCCTGGCGAAGATAGGCGCTGCGACCCGCGCTTCTAGGACCGGAACCAGTCACTGCGGAATCAGCGACCAGTTTCTCTTGGAAGAACTTAGAAAGTAGAAGGAGGAGGGGCAAAGAGATCTCAACACTGGAACTCCCACAGTAGGCCAAGATCTGCCTGGGAAATTGTAACCAACGGAGATCGGAGGCTTGAGTAAGAACAAGCTCCGCGTTCTCACGGGACATTGCCGACTTATAGAACACTTGACGAAGCTGGTTTTGAAAAGTGACAGCTCATGCAGACTCTGTGGGGAGTTGGAGGAAACTCCATTACATCTCCTAACAGACTGCAAGGCTGCCACTCAGAGAAGATTCAAGAACCTGGGTACTACTAGGTGGAGGAGGGGGATATACCCTCTCTAGAGCCTGTCAGGTTACTAGGATTCCTCGGGGATCTTAAACTGATGGAGGTTCCGTAGAACGGATGTTCTTTTGGGACATCTGCTCGGGTGCTGTGGGCAAATAGCCTGCGGCAACGAGGAGGCAAAGCACAATAGATCGAAAGGTTGCAGTGCATTGGGTCCCACCTTCAAAAAAAAAAAAAAACAAAAAAAATACTAATAAGAATAGGTGGAAGTTTGAAGAAAGGCAATGCAAAGTTTAAGGATAGTCAAAAGCTTGTAAAATACCAGATGTTATCCAGTATTGAGGGGGACTCATCCACATAATTCAATTGTCATATTATTTAAAAATGTTGAAGGATAAAGCTATTTTTTATAGTTTATTTGCTTTAATTGCATTCATTATCCCCTATATCAAGATTAAATTGAACTTGTTTTCACAATTCTAAATGAAATACAATTTTTCATTTAAAATAAAATAACTTGAGATCACAATTTCAGAGCACTCAGAAGAATTATATTTGCGAAAATTAAAATTTATAGTCAGTGGCCAATCAATTTTAAATTAAGATTTTTAAAATTCTAAACTATAGAGAGTCCAAAGCTATTTTTCCAAAATATTTCCAAAGAATGAATGAGAAAAAAAGTTTGGATATGTGCCTGAAATCGTCTGAATTAAATTGTAAATAGTTTATTGACAGAAAATGTTAAAAATTATTTTTCTTAAGATAAAGGAAGTGTTCTAATTCGAGTTAAGATTTCCCATAATTTCTGATACAAGTAAAAAAAAAACCTTTTTTTTTTATTTTGCAAATTGTCGTTGTCAAAATTTCTAAAATTGAGATTTTTGAATATTGCAGAGAGAAAGACTTTTTTTAAAAAAAAAATGTTTCATTTCTTTTTAAAATTAACCAATTTTAATCCCCATTTAATTAATCATTTAATAAATAAAGCTAAATTACATTAATTTATATTTTTTAAAAAATATATAAGATCGATTTGTAAATTTATCAATAAGTAATAATGTTAAGTTGTAACAGTGTAGCGAGGTGATTGTAGTATTAACTAAGGGTTGGTTATGGGAAAAACCTTTGATTAGACTGTTTAGTGTTACTATCTTGGGGCCGTAAATAAGTCAGCCGTTAATAGCTTCTATCTTGTTCATTCTTTCCAAACATGGACTCACACATAAGATGGCTTTTCCTCCTTACTTTCTGAGAACTTGATCACATACTTTTCATTAGAGAAAATACTTTCCCGTTTTTGGGAAACATTAATAGATATTGTTAGCAATACCCAGTTTCTCCTCTTATTTAGAATCGAGTAAAAATTGTTTTTTTTTGGGATACTTAATTGGGGAAAAACATATTTGAAGAAAACACCCATACTGCAAAGGATTCTTCAATATATTTTTTTTTCCATTTTAAAATGATTTTTTTTGAGAAATCGAAATATATGTACGGTAGGTCCCATTTAAACGGGCCACTTTTGAAATAATTCATAAACGAAGCAAAATGTCAAAAAAGTTTGTTAAAGTATTTTCACTCTAGTTTATGATAGTGTTAATGTTTTTTTATTTTATTGCCGCCTTACACCTTAAATCGATAGTTGAATGTGGCGATTTCCTTTTTGACCCCCACTTTTTACTACTGCATTTAAAACTATTAAAAAAAAATGAAGAAAAATGTCGTTAATTTTACTTCAATATTTCAAAGCGTTGCGGAGATATTCAATCATAAAGATTCAATTTTCGTCGCCTTTTTCCTATTTTTCTCTTTCGTAAACTAAAATTAAAAGCGGATTTTCTTATTAATTTGGAATAAGTAAGAGAGTTCGAATGCTAATAGAACTTAAAAGCTATTTTAAAACTATAAGGTACTTGAAAAATCAGGCAAAACATCACTAAAACAAAACAATTTTTCAAATTATCTACAAAAATCGATAAAAAAATATTTCCTTTTTAATCAAAATGACTTCCTCGGTTTAAACGGCACAAGCGCAGTTGCTGCTCATCATGTGAACGTTGCTGATCGCATCATGTCTGCCGAAATCGCTAAACAGGTTTGGATTAAGTTTTCTCTAAGGGCCTCTGCAGTTGTTGATATCTTGGCATAAATTTTTTGTTTGAGATATTGCCAAAGAAAAAAAATCAAGAGGCTAAAGTCTAGCGATCTGGAAGGCCAGCTTAACCGGTCCCTGTCTCTGGGGATCCAGCGGTTACTGAACATCAATGTGTTAATGTTTGGTGCCGAATAATTGGACTCAAAACTATTGGCCCATACTTATCGCCAAGTATCTTAAATGGGCAAGAATACGGACATTTTATTCGTCAAGAGTTACAACATTGCTGCAGGATGTGCCATTGAATGTCAGAATAAATATGTGGATCTGTAAAGGTGGTTTGTTCCGCGCACTATGCCTTAGCGGCGAGGAAAGAAGTGAATGAGATGTTCAGTAACCGCTAGATCTGGGAGCGGCAAACTGGCCTTCCAGATCGCCAGATTTAAGCCTTCTTGATTTTTTTTCTACGATTAGCAAAACTTCATATTATGTGGTGCAGTGACTGCGCCTGTGCCTTTTAAGCCGAGGAAGTCATTTATAATAAAAAGGAAATATTTTTTTTATCGATTTTTGTAAATAATAATCTAAGTTTTGTGTATGGATTCAATGTGAATCATTTGCCTTAGGAAAACCCAAGATAAGCGCACAAATTCTACTGCACAAGGAGAATAATTGTTGTTGAAGAGGAGAGAGCGACAAGAACGCCGCTGGAGAGAAGCGAATCAAAACAACAATCATGTTGCAGAAGAGACTTCACTTATGGAACGCTAGGATTCCACGAACAATGCTTTTGGAATCATAGAATACATTATTTTCTAAGTACTTTATGCATCACACAACATTTTTATATAAACAATGTTTTTTCCTATAACAAAATGTTTTTTTACATGTTTGAATAAATTTATTTAGTTTAGTTTCTGTTTTGCTGGTTTGGTAACTGTTATCTGTTTTTACTGTAATACTCTGGCTTGGCTGATGTTACACTGGCGACATGTGTAACCCATAAGTTGGCAACCTTAATTGGATTAAAGTACAACAAACACACAAACAATTTTGGCCATGTGCCATTGTAAAAAGCACAGACTACAGGTGCCGGATATATAAGTATTGATATTAATTAAAAAAATATGATTTAATTACGTTTTTATTTAAGGAGATTTTGAAAGAATCAATATATGGTATATTTACAATACTGAAAACTCATACTTTTTTTTTTACCTATGCATTTTATTTGTTTTCACTTTATTTTTTTTTTTTTGACACTTATTTCTTCCCTTCATAACTTTCGTACAATAAGAATGTGATTTACTTTTAATTCATTAATTGTTTAAAATCTATAAATACAGAAAGAATCTATCATTATCACTTGCATTTCCAGAAATACTTACTCGAAACTGTGGTTAAGAACCGTTGATATGAACAAATACGAGGCGTGTCCAGTAAGTAAGTGTACTGAAGCTCTCACGGCCGGAGTGATTTTGTTTTCGACATGTTGGCTACACTGTCGTGTAGCCTCATTCCTCCCCTCCGCAACGATACCGGTTCAAGGTTAGTACGTTGAGAACTGTCGACGCGACAATACGTTTTGTGAAAAATGTCAATCCAATCTCCCGCCAACTTGAATCGAGTGGAGGCCGGGCAAGAGTTTTTGAGATGCTACAAACTCCATGGAGATGAATTTCTCCGCTCCATCATTACTGGAGATGAAACTTGGGTTGCACACTATACACCTGAAAGCAAAAGGCAGTCTCAACAGTGGCGTCACACTTCTTCACCCTCCGCCAAAAAGTTCAAAACCACAATATCAGCCAAGAAAATCATGGCATCCGTGTTTTGGGAATGTCAAGGCATAATTTTAATTGAATATATGCCTCAAGGGGAGACCATCAACTCTGCAAGATACTGTGAGACCCTAAAAAAATTGCGGAGGGCGATTCAGAACAAAAGGAGAGGCATGCTGACAAAGGGAGTCTGCCTGCTGCACGACAATGCCAGACCACACACGGCCAACGCCACGAAGGAACTGCTTGCCTCGTGCATTCCCCTGACCTAGCACCTTCAGATTACTATCTCTTTACCTCCCTGAAGCTGCACATGGGTGGAAAAAGGTTTTCAACCGACGAGGAGGTTGAAGGGGGAGGTGGAGAAGTGGACGAAGGGGTTGGCGGGAAACTACTTCGAGGAAGGCATCAAAAAATTAATACCTCGGTTCACCACCTGCATTGAGAGGAATGGTGACTATGTCGAAAAATAGCTTACATATGTACTAATGTAACCAGGTAATTTTTTTGATCAAATAAAAATTTGTGTAACTCACAAAAATTCAGTACACTTACTTACTGGACATGCCTCGTAAATAATGCGATGATGGTCCGCAAAGCTGAGGAATGTAGAGTTCGATTCCTGATCAACTTGCTTTAGATTTTACACAATATAAAGGGAAAACCAAGTGATTAAGAAACTGCCACTTGCTCACAGTATAAAATCTAGTCTATTTGAGTCTAAACTACAACGAACAATTAAATGAAATCTATTAGAATAATGCTGAATCCTTTCTTAAGGGCACGACATTGAAAATACTATCAGGATATCAGTGTTCAGTAAGATTCGAGATAATATTTCCTACCTTAAAACTACTGATATTTTACATTTATGAATGAAATAGTAAAAGAATTCAAAAGCACCTAAATTAAAGAAAGAAACTAGATACAGATAATGGCTGGAACAACTCTGGAGATGGCTCTGGAGAATTATACAGGACTGGGACAGACTGACTCTTCTAGCCAGTTACGACCGGAAAAGTTCTAAGGTGTGCATCAGTCTTACGACTGCATAATACTAAAGATTTTCTCACAATGCATTGCAGGCTCAAAGGGAATCTGAAATACTGCCCTAGAAAGTGGTAGCGCTTGGAGATTCTTTAGAGAGATGGAGGAGACTCTAGTGATGTCCTGTCGGATTGCGTTACTATTATCCAGAAAAGATTTGGAAGCTAGTGGATACTGGACGAAAAGATTGGACGAAGGATAGAACCTTCACACTCAGATCATTAAATTTCTTACCAAAAATATTTCCTGAAAGGAGATATCCTTATCCTGGTATCCATTATTGGGGGATCTTCAATATTAAACGAAACCAAAAATAAAAATTTAATGTTCTTATTTTGAAACATTGGTTTGAAATAAAGGAAGGACCATTATCCTGTGCAAAATGAATGTGCTGCCTATCTTCAGCGGAAAGTTTTTTTGCTACAGATGCTGTTAAATTCTCGCCCAATATGTATTTTTATTTGCTAGTATTTATTTTTTCTTCATTGAAAAGTATATTTCTATCATATGGAACTTCGACGCAAACTCTAACCATGAAGCAGCCATTCTCCATGTTTGACAATTGGAACTACAAGCTGGATAAATCATTATTCCTTCCTATTACAATGAATATACATATTCTTGCAATTTCTGCGTAATTATGGTCTTCGTTTGACAAAAATACAGTTTTAGACCTGTCAGTCTTACTCATTTTTATTTTTTCATTATATTAAAAATAAGGATTAAATTGATATTTCAGGCTTCCCAACTATCTTTGTGAAAGCTATAAGAGAACTGAGTATTTGGGTTAAAAGAGCGCGCTGTTTTTGTTTTGCAACCATTTCATTTTTATAATTACATTAGATTAACAAAGAGGAGGCATGAGCATCATTTCACCGCGACCTATACGAGGAGGTCTATTGTGGAACCTCTGCGGTTACAGCTTCCAGCTTCACCCTTCTAAGCAGGCCTAGCAAAGCTGAAAGCGGCTCCATCATGAAATTCGTTGTTTCCTGATTGCTTATTGAAGTTGCTGTCAAAATTGAACCTGGGAATCATCGTATCTGTTGGCATGCCAAGTAAATGGTCGGCCTTATTTTCCTCGATCAATCTCCTAGAGGTGATGGATGGCGGTCCTTGCTTACTGAAGAAAACTTGTCCTCATCAGGCTGGCACATTCACAAAGAATGTATACCCTTACAGAATCGGCATAACGCGTTGTCTGCAAGTTCTAGTCGGGGCATGTGCCTTGAAAAGACTGAATGCCTACAATGCCACTCTAATAGACTCACGATTTTCCTTATATCCTTCTGGCTATGGTTCAATAGGTCCCTGGTAAGTGTTTGGCGAGTGTTTATTAATAAACAGTTTTGCCTGCCTCTGTCCTGGTGGACTCTCCCACCCATTGCAGGCGCTGTTCTATCCAATCTTTGAGAGAAATTTAGGTCAGGCTCCTGGAGAAACCGCAGAAGGATTCGGGACCTACAAAAGATGTCCTCCTTCGAGCCTTCCCTTGCTTGGCGTTCGCCTTCTTGTGGCCTAAAAACCCTGTACGTCCCGGCACCCAAGCGAGTGTCAGCTTATTCCAACCCCCACCACGGTTAAGGCAGTAAGGCAGTCCTACACCAGTAGCGAGACGATTTGGTGTGAGGGAAGTGCTTTCAAGGCTCTTGGCTATCAGAGTATATGGCCACTCTCCTCCCCCCTAGTCCTTGTGTTAGAATCTCCTTAGCCTAGTGCTGTACCGCTACGCTTCGGGCTGAAAGACCATGGTGTATTTCCCCAAACTGGTTTTACCTTAGGTCTACCCCCTATCGACCCCCGCCCTGAAACCAGTCAGGGTCTTGGAACCGTTCATATACCAGACAGAGTTTCCGAGCAGAGGAGAGTCACTGTGTCATTCACCGCTGTTCGGTAATGCAATGTGAAGTTCCTGTCAAAATTGAACCTGAGAATCATCCTATCTGATGCATGCCAAGTAAATGGTCGGCCATAATTTCCTCGATCAACCTCTGATTGGCAAAAATCATGCGTAAAATTAATGAATGGCGGCCCTTGAAGGAGCGTGTGAATTCCCATTCTGGCATCGCCTTGGACGAGAATATGTATGGTGGTAAGTTAAGAAGGACTACTAACGCCGACACCAGGGTGGTTCTCATGGCCCCATGGAACCCATGCATGTTTGCCTTTGGTTCCCACCTATCCTTTCCGCAGAGTCTTGGTCCACCGATCCAACAACCTATATGTGATCTTGGGTCTGATAACACTGGTACAATCATATGTATTTAAACCAAAGGGTCAAACTTGGGCGCAAGCCCCACTTGTATAATTAAGAAATAATTAAATAATCTAACTATAAGTGGTCAAGTAAAAACTAATGGAAATTATTCTCTGGTCAAGAGTTAAAGCTGAACTGTGATAATGATAATTTCAGTTTACTAATTCGTTATTTACTTATTAGTAACCAAAATTTCTATTTCAAAAAAAACAGTAATTTCAATAACAAACGTTACAATGAAGAAATATAATGGTTAACTTAATTTTTTCCAAAATGCCTTCCTTTTTTGGCTAAATTGAATTCTGTAGATTGTTTCCAATTTAATTGTAAAACATTGTTTAAGAATAATTAAGAATTACGAAATTTTTCGCAACTAGTAGGGTAATTTATAAAAACGTTACTATCTTCAGCATCCCGACCTCCTAATCCGCCCGCCCTCACTCTTTTTACAACACTTTACATATATATAGTAACTGTAATTAGTGGTCGACAAGAATTTAAAATTCTAGCTACCCAACTTAAAAGTACAAGTCAACTAGTTCTTTTAAATCATTTGCATTAAATTAGCAGCTAATAGGTGCTAATGCATGCAAAAGACTTGTACATAAATTATCTGAATTAGTTCAAATTACCGGTTTTATCATATTAATTAATGTTTCTATGAGACTGCTAAATTTTGTTTTTCTAATTATTTATTTGATGATAAAATAACTTTTATTGAACTTTTTAACCAAAAAGGATCCTAGGAAACTTCTGATGAAGTAAGTAAAGATAAGTAGTGAAGGCAATTCCTTTAAGTTGATAGAATTGTATTCAAGCCGCTAAGAACAAGAAGTAGAAGGGTGTTAGGCTGAAGGAATCAACGAAATTAAAGCTGATTTTTGAAACTCTTGAAATGCTCAGTATGCAAAAAACAAAAATGAAGTACGTGCTCAGCAAAGTCAGCTTCGCTAGAATAAGAGAGAGAGAGAAAATACAGAGATGGCGATGCTATGTGGGATCTATTGGAATTTCGCTAGCTTGTAGACGAAGGGAATATCGAGCTCAGTGGAAATTTTGTAGCAGCAGAGAAATGTATAGAACAGTGGTTGCAAACCGTTTTTTCCAACGCGTGCGAAAAATTCACAAATTTAAAGTTAACGACTTGCTGATGCGTTGGACTTTGTGTGTAAGTGGTATATGTTTCAATTCGTGAAGGTAACCAACTTTTTTTTTTGTAAATCGTTCTCGTGTCAGTTAAAAAATTTTCATACGTGCCATCTCGGTATCTGGGGTTGCATTTGAATGTGCAGAAACTTTGCGATTGTTTCATAGTACGACTTACAGGCTTCTTAGAAGTTCAGAATGTAGCTCCCTAGAAGCGAGTTAAAATACTAATTTCATTCTCTTTCAAAAATCTTATACTGG